>VXBP01001971.1:1315656-1343225 GCA_013400115.1 Rhinopomastus cyanomelas | reverse complement strand
CACCCACCCTCCTTATCTGTCCAGGGCCAAGTAAATGTGGGGGAAAGCTCATCTAACCTCCGACAGGTTTCCCAGGGGGGTTGTGGAAGTCTCCTTCTCTGGAGACATTTAAAACCCACCTGGACGCATTCCATTCCTGTGCGGCTTGATCTAGGTGATCCTGCTGTGGTGGGGCGGGGGTTGGACTGGATGATCCCTTCCAATCCCTAATGTTCTGTGATGAAAGAACTAACAGGCTTCATTACTTAATCTCACTTCACAAGCTACCGGGGGAGTAGGCAGACTCAGTCCCCTAACCTATGCCGTCTGTCCTGGCCAAACAAACGTGGGTTGCTTCAAATGGAAAAAGCTGACCGTTGCCCTCCTTGTAACAGAGCACGTCGTGTTCCCAGAACTTCCTCCTTCTAGGCAAAGCAAAATAATTCTTCCCATTTTTCATCAAAATTAGTTTGTGTAAACTGTTTTCTGCCTCTTTTGTGGAGAGAGAATGAAGTCGGTGCGTTCTGGGGCCTTGTCCATCACCAACAGACTAGCAGAGCCCGGACCTTAAAACAAAATGATCTCTGGCGGGGGGACGGGACTGGATGGGATGATCTTTCGAGGTCCCCTCCAATCCCTCATGTTCTGTGACGCTGTGTAAGCCTCAAGTGTTGTTAAACACGGTGAAGCGCTTACAGCTCCAGCCAGGCAGGGTTTCCCTGCTCTGTTGCCTCTGTCTGGATCCCAAACCCCCACTGTGGGTCTCACCTGTACAGAGCCTTCCGTAAGCAATGAGGTAGCAGTCAGAAGCAAACACACGTAGTGTGGGGGGTTTTTCCCAACCTAGAAACAATCTGAATAGAAGAAAAACCCATCAAGGCTGCAACGAAAGGATCAGATGTTGAGTTTGTGAAACTGGGCTGAGGATAACCAAAGATCAGACCAGAGACCATCACTACAAAGAGCGAGTGAGGGGCAACAGCAGCCTCTGCCCGTGCTGGTGCATCCTCCTGCTGACATGTTCACAAGGAGAGGCTTCCCCTCCCCCTTGGATCTGACAGCATGAGCTATTGCTAAGTAAATGCCAGCCCCAGCCTCCAAGGACTAACAAGGAAGTCTGCAGAAGCAAAACAACCATATGCGATACTTGAACTGGTTCAGTCTGGTTCAGAGTTTGCTCGACTGAGTCAAAGTGCCTTCTCCGCTGGGCTGAGCGCTCTGGGTGGGCTGCCATGGAAGGACAGGGGCCTCGGGAGGGCACTCTGGGGCCTATTGTTTGCTGGGGGAGAAGCTCTGCAGCTCTGCTTTTCTAGCATTAAGAGATTAGCACCAAATACTCTCATACTCCTGGCAGCCGCCGGCTTCAGGGATCACACACACTGAGTCCTCTCCCACAGCAACACTCTTTAGCCGCTGCTGCACGCTGCCCAGCGCCTTTCCACAATTCCCACAGCGGTTCTGAGGGCCCAGCTGCCCACAGACATTCACAGTGGCCCATGGAGGCGGTTGTAAAGGTCTCAGCTCGGATCAGCGTCCCTTAGCTCCTTCCCCTGTTGGAGCATCCTGAGACCCGAACCTGGATGAGAGACACTGCTTTGACCAGCAGCAGAGTCCACTGGCTGCGATCTCCAAGCAAGGCACCGTAAAACTGCAGCAGTGTGGTTGGCGATGAGGTCTGGCTGCCCAAGCTGCAGCGGTGTTGTCGGCGATGAAGTCTGGCTGCCCAAGCTGCAGCGGTGTTGCCGGCGATGAGGTCTGGCTGCCCAGGCAGCAGCGGTGTTGCCGGCGATGAGGTCTGGCTGCCCAGGCAGCAGCGGTGGTGTTGGTGATGAGGTCTGGCTGCCCAGGCAGCAGCGGTGGTGTCGGTGATGAGGTCTGGCTGCCCAAGCTGCTCAGCTCTCAGCTGCACTGTTGGGTTTTTACTTGTGACAGATGCAGACTATGGTTGACAAAAGCCAGGGCGAGCACCTCGGTGGGTGGAGGAAAGGAGGCTGTTCTGAGAGATGCTCTGGTGGACTCAGAGAATACGGAGGGTAAAGAACAGAAGCCTTTACTGTAAATTCTTTTACCGATTTGTTGTTTGATGTCGGGCAAGCTTCTGCCTCAGCTTCCTGCCTGGATGTGTTCCTGTGCGACTTGGTCTAGGTGATCCTGCTCTAGTAGGGGGATTGGACTAGATGATCTTTCAAGGTCCCTTCCAATCCCTAGTGTACGGGGATTCCATGATTCCCCTGTTAATACCCCTTGTGTCAGAGGCATAAAGGACTGTTTAAGTTGGAAAGTGCTATGAAAGCTCCAGACATGCAACGCCTACCTTTGGGGCGAAGGAATCAGCGACAGGGTTATGCATGGAAGGTCTCAAGAGCTTCTTAAGTTCTACATGTGCAGTGCTGACTTAGAAGAGAGGTGCAAATATGCAGGAACTGAAACAGGACAGTAGGTTGGGTTGTTTTGGTTGGGTATTTAAGGTGTAATGGTGCCTTTGTAGCTTTCCTGGGTTTTAATTCATAGAATCATAGAGTCACAGAATCATTAGGGATTGGAAGGGACCTCAAAAGATCATCTAGTCCCATCCCCCTGCCACAGCAGGATCACCTAGACCACAGTAATGATAGGCAAAGCTAAACAGTCAGATGAACCAACAGTCAGACGAACCAACAGTGTTTCTCGTTAGAAAATGCTGCTCTAAAAAAATGGTCTCTCCATGCCTGAGAAACATGAAAAAGGCAGCATCAAATAATCTGAAGATCTGAGTCAAAGGGAATCGCTGTCTGTTCTGATGTCTGTTCAAACTGACTTCCAGTGAATTGGGTGGGATTAGTAAGTACCCTGCAACCATGGAAGCTGCTTTCAGTCGGACAGAAGTGATGGTCCCAAACTCTGCTGTGTACGTGACAGTAACAATGGACGATTACCAAAGTCAGAACTAGGTCCCGTTGTGGAAATCAGGAGGCTATGGAGTACCTGAAAAACTTCCCGTTCCTGTGGAAAAAACACTTGTATACAGGGCAATCTCTCCTTATAAGCAAGTGACTTGTGTCCCATGGCCTGCAGAAAGGCACTCAAGTTGTAAACTTGCACATAAACCCCCAACAGGTATCTTCTTATCTATATGGGGTTTGGGGACTAGGACTGGAGTCATCAACATAAGAGCAGAGCACAGCCCCATTGCATAAGGGGTCTCTTTGTCATTCAACTATGGGCTCAGAAGACCAAACCTTTCAGCAGAGTTCCTCGTGTTTCCCCTGGGACATTTACAATGCAGAGCGCTCACCTCTGGATTTCATTTTCTCAGCTGAGAGCAGATAAGCCCCTTGGCACACAGGTACTGTGAAGGACCTCTCTCCGCAGGTGTTTGCCCCAAGGCTGCGGGAGGAGCTGTTTGCTTTGCGAAGCTGCCCTTCCTTTTCTTGCAGAAAGGCCTCTTTCTTCTGGGTTGCCACCCGCCCTAGGTGGCAAGACAGCCTTTGTCACGGCTCCGGTGTATGCACCCTGCTCCTTTTGCATCTGTTTACAAAAGCAAAGGGTTTGCTAAGTGGTAACAGAACAGGGAAACCCTCTGGAGTTTACCATTCTATTGGAAATCAGGACTCCAACTGGTAACCCCACAAAGAGGCCACAAGGCCAGCAAGGAACAAAGGCTTAGCGACATTTCACCTCATCCTTTACATATTTCTTTGGAATATCACAGAACATTAAGGACTAGAAGGGACCTCAAAAGATCATCCAGTCCAATCCCCCTGCCAGAGCAGGATCATAATGGTGTTGGGTTAGAAGACTGACTATGACCTAGCACCTGAGGTAGGCAGGCTAGAGGCACAAATGTATTTATATGTCCTGACTCATTTTTATGTTCGAGGCCTTCCAGGTGTTCGGTGAGGACACAGCACCAGATTTCACGCACACACTTGTTGCTCCATCCCCTTGCGCTAAAGGAATGTCAGCAACCTCGTCGCACTGCACAGCGCCAGAGAACTGGTTTTCTAGTCAAAGCCAGCCTGGAGCACAGTGTTGCAACCTGCCCACCACACTGTGCTTTTTCATACTGAGCTGTGGAGCAGAGAAGGGCAATGGAAAGGGAATGATTTTGAGACAGGAGAAGTACAGGCTGTGTTTGTGTGCACTCAGAGTCTCTAGTCTCCATCTCCAGGAAATGAATGCATGCAGCCTGCAGAGTTTAATTCTCTTTTGGTTTATTACTATTTAAAAATCAGGTTTTGTATCCCCTTCTACAGAGGCTTCACCTTCCAACAGAACATACAAAAAATACACACAATAGAAAAAAAAAGATAGGTAGGTAAGTTGCTTTATACAAACAGGTCCCTAAGAACCCAAAAAGGCTAAAACAGGCTCGGTTTCAATAGAAGCAGGCCTATAAATAGGCAAGAGACTTCATTCAAGTAGGGAAAGAGTCATCCATCCTCACCTAAGATCCTTTCTTGCTCACACTGAAGACTCTGGGAGGACTCCCAACAAATTCAGTAGAAGCAGGATTGGGATTCATCAGAGCCAATGGCAAACGCTTCTGCTCCTTCCCTTCCAAGGCACTGTCTCTTCCATATGGCGCGCAGCCAGGGAAAGATGCCGGTTTTCCTGGCTTATCCCACACTCATGTTTCAGTTGTTCACTCTACAGGACATCTGAGAACAGCCTTTTCTTTTCTCTCTCACACTGTGTATTTGCACTAATTGCAGCAAACTTCCAGGTTACAACAGTACTGAGGAGAAATTCTGAGCCCAAGAGCAAGGCTTCATTGGTTCTTTAAGAGCCAGCAGACAGTCTGACAGCTTGCAAAGGGCATGTAAAAATTGCCTGGAGAAGGCACCAGTTTGTAGACACAGCAGCCAAAGAGCTATTAGCAAGCATGACACTGATTTATTACAAAACCACTTACCCGAGCTCACTACGTGACTGCAGGAAGCTCAAGAGTGTTTATGGCTGCATGAAGTGACCCCATAGTTCACAGGGAACCCAGGAGCTGGGAAGGACTCACTGGAACATCAGCAAGACACCAGTTACCTCCTTCCTTCAGCACATCTTAGCTCAGAGCACTTCCAGGTTTCCAAAACTGCAGTACAAGTAGAGAGGCCACCCAGGAAAAGCTTTGCTCACATAAACCCTGAGAGCAGATCAACAGTGCCGGGCAGTCTTTCAATTAATTTAAGTATTTCACCTTTGAGGAAAAACGTGGCCAAATGTTTAACTTCACATTATGGCTGAAGTCAGCAAGGCCAAACCATTCTAGCAGAGTTCAGCAGCACAATTTGACAGGTCAATCAGATCTCCAATCATTCTACCCAAGGGTTACCAAAGCCTCATTTTATAGAACAAAACACAGGAAGAGGCTGGACACAAGGTGTTAATTCTTTGCAAACAGGCCGTCATTATCTGCTACCACAGAGCAAGCAACTGTGGTTTTTCACTAGCATGCTTGAACCACTCCATCCTTCACCACAACCCCTTGCAGCCAGGGCTCCTGCTCCTCCTCTGCACCACTGTGCTGTTATGGCACTTAACCATGTTTAATTTGGGTTTGGTTTTGGGGTGGGTTTTTTTTTCCATTTAACCAAATGCTGTCTGGTCTGTTTTAGAGCAGCCAGCTATCTGCAGAGCTGCACATGCCTGAGCAGGTACCACACTGGCACAGGAATACGTGGGCAGTGCAGGTGTAAGAAGGGGCAGGCACGATGACCTGATGCCAATGTGCTGCTGCTGACTGCCTCAGGAAGCATGGCCTTGGGCCACAGGCCAAGAGCTCTGCCTCCCTCTGGGTCCCAGGATCAGTGCTCCAGAACACGCTGCCTTCTCACAGGGAAACGGCTGCAGGTCGGGCTGAAATCCAAGTCCGTCCCCAAAGGCTCATTCACAACAGCTGAAGGATCTTGTTTTGAAAAGGATGTTGAGGATAAAAAACAGGACTCTCAGGAGACATGGAATCTTCCAGAATCTGTTTTCCTTTTAAGTTTTGTTGGGTTTTTCCCCCTCTCTTTGCTCATGCTCATTTGTTTTGTTTCTCGGGGTGGAACTGAGAGCATAAGCTCAGAGATTCCCTGTGAGCTTATGTTCTAATCCAGTAAACCTCAGCGACTGTGCCCAGGCAAACAGTGAACGGTACAGAGATGGATCGATTTACATTAAAATACTCATAGTGCTGTTACGAGATACTCAGATTTCTGAAAAGCCAACACACTCCATGGTTTTGTTTGGCACTTGCTCTCAGAGTTTCTGCCACACTGAACAATTGAAAAGATCGGAGTACTTCTGTGGGTGATAAAGAAAAGCCTTTCCCGTTTCACTACTCAGAATTTTGGTAGCTGTTTCTGACTTTGTCCATTTATCTCTCATGAAACCCAAAGAGAGCTCTCTTGCTCTCCACTCGTTCTTCCAACACTGAAGTCTGGAGATCCGTTGAAGTTTACTTTGGCATCTACTTCCTCAAGCAAGCACCTTAAAAGAAAATTAAACCCGAGAGTGGTTCCCCACTCCAGACTCAAGACATAAATTCAGATACTGATTTCTAGGAACAAAGATTTAGTGAAAAAACAAGACACTAAAGTTACAACAGAGCCTACAAAATCTAGGTTAGCTTTCATACTATCAATTCATTAGTTGAGTTAGATAGACATTCAGTTACACAGCTCTTCTATTCAAGTCATTCCTTACTGCTGACAGCAGCTGAGGGAGGAACAGTAATTTCAGGGAATACGTGGGACATAACAAATATTCCCTAAGTCACTGGCACTCAAACAGGTCTAAAATTGTGACTGGGCATTTGCAACTCTTCAAAAGATTGGTAGGAAGACCAACTCCACACCATCTTACAGTTCTAGGCTTTAAAAAACCAAACAAAACAATCATCCCCCCAACATAGAATACTTTGCCCTACTATAGTTAAGGCACTGGATTGAGAGAAGGAAAAATCTGCGTTCAATTTCTGGTTCTGCTATCAATTTCCCACTTCAGACCGAGCGCTCACGCGCACATTACCACACATCTAGTAAGTCTGTCTGCACGCACCTGACGCAGGGCAAATGCAAGGTAACGTCATTAATTTTACTCAGCGTGTAGTAAACTGGCATCAAATCGCTTCACCTTGCATTTGCTGTGGACTAAGGAGACACAAAGGGAAATTCAGGCAACAAAAGAGCCTGGTAAGTCTGTGCCCCTATTTTCAACACAACACTTAAGCATGCATGCAAGTGGGTTTTAGACCTTTATCTTTATTCCACTGTTCACCTACGCAAGCACCTACTCGGTCTTATTTCTCTTAATGTTCAGATTAGAAATTGTTGATGCTTTCATCATACCTAATATACAAGGGTCTAAGCTTCCGCTGAGGGGTTCAGGGAATCCTACAATACAAATAAAAACCATGATTCTGATTGACTAAATGAAGTTCCCTCCTCGGCAGAAAAAGGGTCCTGACTGAAAAACTGATTATAGTCCCACCAAAGGAGGACTGGCCCCAAAAGCCTGATATGCAATTAAAAATGTAATAGAAGCAACTGAGGTTGCAACTCAGGGCATGTTAAGTACTTCCCTTTGAAATCTGAATTTAGGAGACCTAGTTTTCTGTTTGGATGTGTCTTCTGAAGCAGGCAATGCTCAAAATATGGAATAGAAAGAATTTGTATGTAGATTAAATTACTGTCCAGAACAGAACAACGCGCTCCTGAAGCAGCAAGGAGCTCTGAAAACACACAAGCTACTGTTGGCAGTAGTCTGCACCAGACTCTTGAGCTGGTGCAAATCTGTCCCATCTACGCTAGGATGATGCAGAACTGGCATTTCAGGATTGTTAACTCCTGCCTAATTGTTTTCCTGTCCACTAGACTGAGAAGTATGTAGCTCCCATTCAGTGTATTCATGACAACTTAGTAAGCATTTTCTCTGACAAGCAAAATGCACAGTTAGTGTTTTAGAAGGCTTCATTTTTAGTTCAAGGTTTTGCATTTCTTTCATCGGGTCAAATTCTGTAGGACTCAAAGTTACACTCTGATTCCCAAGGCCAAAATTCAACCTACTAGTAATAATAATGCCAGTGGAGCGAAAAGTGGGATGAAAATATCTGCGCTCAGGATTTGGCTTTTGGCGTCAAATTTCATGACGAGTGCACCATCTTTGATGACATGCAGGAGCATCAGGGACACAAATGTCTTACGTCTTTCAAAACAGAGCCTCAGTTCAACACAAATTATCCTGGTGTCTTAAATACAAGCTGTAAGTAAATCAGCATCACTGAAGCTGCATTTGCTAATCCCAGTGAATTGTTATGCTGACTAGAAAGCTCATTCTCTCTGGGCAGCTTATTGTCTCAGCACGGTCCAGGTATTTTAAAAGGTTTTGTTACCTTTCTGAAATGTCCTGAACTTGCCAGCTCGGCTTAGCAGCACAGCAATAGCAATTCCACGAAGCTCTAGTTTTGACTGTGGGTTGGTTTTGTTTTGGGTTTTGAACCTGTTAAATGAGACTCATACCTAATCCTGGGATTCTGAGGGAAGATGAATGGAGAAGAACATGTCCTTCAGACTCCCAACACAGACTAACAACAAAACATCAAGTCCACTGCAATGTGCTCTCAATTTAAAAAGTGCTGGTGCTATAAAGAGAAAGCCATTGATAATTCATCCCTGGTTTATAATACTCAAGACCAAGTACAAAAAAGTGGCTTCTTACAAGGGAGTATCTGGGGCTTCTCAATGTGGAGTATTTTGAACATCATTCCACAATTCACACGCTTAGAGAAGCCTCTACAAATCTCAGACAAAAACAACACAGGAATGTGTCTTATTTCAGATATGCATTAGCTGCAGTTTGGACTAGGAGCACCCGGGCAACACAAGTTGTCGCACAACAGCAGTTTGTGGCTACGTTCACATTTAATACAGACGTATCTCCTACAAAGGATGTAGATCCTGGTCTGAGGTGGTCTCCAGCACTGTATTGATGATGGAGACAGCTATTAAAGAATACAAGTTTGGTGTGGGATTTGGGCTTTTCAGAGTGTCCTTTCTAGAAAGGTTCAGTACACAAAGTAATTTTGTTTACCAAATCACAAACCTTTGTTCATTAACCCTCACAACAATGGTGATGCAGAGAAAACTCTTCACAGATGGGAAATTAAGGAATAAATTCATGGCACTGTCCTATGTGGCCTCGAGCATCAACAGCAGAACCATAATTATAACTCAGAGTATTCCTAACTCCAAACCCTGTGTTAAACCACATTGATACCTGGATTGGGTATGTAAGACCTTGACAAGTTATGGGGGAGGAAAGGGAGGGTTCAAGAAAGGACATTACTTTTGCACAAGTGGTATTTTCAGATTAAATGGAACCACCAACAGCCTAGAGCCCAGCTGCTTTGTATTTTGTTACAAGTTCTTTTTTCAGAGATAATGCTGTTTGCAAATTCCCATCTCTTATAGCAGAAACCCTTCTTTGGACAAGAAAGGAGTAAGACTGGCTTTTGCAAACCTGACTAGAGGCAGATCAGGAGAGCACAACTGTAGCCAAAAAGCTCAGCTCTCCGAGAATACAGTACAGTGCGGAGTGGGATATTAATGCCTTATTTACTGGTTCTCATTTGCACACCTTTTGGACAGGTGGCTAAATAGCTCAAAAACCAGACAAAACGAGGGGATACAAAGTAACATACTAATTGCTTTAATAGAGTCCAATCCAATTAAATCAAAATCACTCTGTGAACCCCTGGGTTTATTCACACTAAACAAGTCAGTGGTACATAGTGTTAACCCGATAGCTGATCATGTTTATACCCTAGGTCCCCACATGAAAAATGAGCACCAGTCAACCAGACTGCAATGGTATTTTTCCTTCCTTTTTTTTTTTTCTTTTTCTTTTTTTTTTCATAAAACTATTTCTTTCATAGACTTAAAACAATCACCTAGCCAAGAGATCCATTATGGTACATCTAAAAAAAAAATTAATTCTAACCCTAATGTGACTGCTGCTTTACGAGTGCTCTGTGTATCACCTCAGAAGGGCTTTTCAGTAGCAATTCACTACAACAGGTCCTAAAATAATAATAGAGAAAAAAAACCTGACAGCAAGTTTAATGGTTAAAAGTAATAAAACAACCTGTTCTGAACGGTGGTTTTTCTCAGCAGTTCAGTCCTGCTGCAGCACTCACAGCCTCACAAATGGCAGAAGGGGTTCAAATTATCTCACCTTCTTTCAATTTTTCTGGTTTCAGAAGGACAACTGCATTGTAACCTGCTAGGTACCACGGGGCATTTCACTTACTGTTATAGTCAATACTGGGTCTGCTTTAAAAACTTACTGTTTTTCTGGGCTAAATTAGGGAAGGTGGGGAACAGAGAGAGAACAAAAGCATAGCTCCCTGTAGCTGTAGCTCCCGAGGTGCCTCTGTCACTAGGAGTGTCTAATTCTCAGATCAGTGCTGACAACTTTTGTTTATAATAAAAGACTATGATGTAACTGCAACAGCAGCCTCTGAAGCTCCATTTGGTGTTTTAGGTCATGTCTCCTATTCAAGGTCACCATCTTCTGTAATTTATCAGCTAAGAAGCATTTTCTCTCTCCCCCCAGTGAGGATTTAAAGGTGGGGTAGGGCATAAGACAAGGAGGAAAGCTAAAATGAATAAAAAAACTCTTAGCTACAGAACCAAATTTCATTATCTCCTCTTTCATTCACAGCATCTTATCTTTATAGCCAGACTGCTGCTTTGCTTTATTAAGATCAAACTGATCTTATTTCCCCTCTGGCCCCATTGGTTGCTGGTCGACCTCTGGATCCACTAGAGATGATGCAAATGCTGACTGGACGATCTGAAACCCAAATGACTCCAGGAGCGACATGTTCTGTTGGGGTGAAAAGGGGGATCCTAGAGCAGGGCCGAGGTCTCCCAGTGGGCCTCCAAGGGCCCTGACGTGGACCTTCTGTATGTGTTTGTTCAGATAAGACTTTGATCTGAAAAAGCTGCCACATTCAGGGCAAGGGTACTTCTTCTCTCCTTCCGCCTCCATTTTGTTTTTGCTGACTGCCATGTCACAGGAGAAGGACCCATTGGTGCTCTGTTTCTCAGGAGTCTTGAGGTCACTGGTGTCAGAGAGGTCTCCATACGAATCAGAACTCTCAATCGGGTCCGAATGTGAACATTTCTGGCCTTCTACAGGAAAAAGAGAAGAGAAATGTTTTCAGAACATTATCTCCCCAAAAAGGTACGTAACATGCATTAGGGCAGGTTATACGGGTTACGACCCGATTTCATCAATGCCTGTCATGACAGAATGTTATCCACTGAACATGGCAATCCCTCGAATTCTAAAGCCTTTGACCACAGGACAGAGCAATCTGTCACAATACTGAACACAACCATTACAGGTCTCTGGTTTTATGCAACACTTTTTTGAATCCAAGTGATGTCTCACAATATTTATACCTCAGGCACTACAAAAGGATGGACCTAATGATGAGTTTTTAACTGCATGCATTCACTCCCACACGTCTGAAATATTGTTGATACTTCGGGGGAGAGCCTAGAAACCTCTTAAATTACAACAGGCTGCAGCAAGATCTGAAGAAACCCAGAAACACCCAGCAAAACAGCAGTAAGCTACTTCCAGTTAAGAAATGCAATTCCACTTAGTTTTGAGGAAGTCTTAAGCGCAACACTATTAGAAGCAAACTTCACAATCTAAAGTTTTTCTATCTTTAAATAGTGTAATGTGAAAAAGGAGAGAGGACAGGCACACTATTTTAAGACATCTGCATACACATCCCGGCAAAGCCACTGGTATGTTTGGAGTGCTCCTTGTTCTTCTGCGGCACTATGCCAGGAAAGTTTGTCCATGGTTTTTGCTCAGCGCATGTAAATGAGTGTGGGAAACCCAGATGTACTCCCTAAGCAAGACACTGAATGCAAATAGGCTGTATCTGCTATCAACTCTAAAAGACCAAAGAAACACTTGGCACAACCCAAAAGACAGATTTGCTCTGGACTCTGCATTACAAACCAAACAGGATATGCATGAAATCAACACACCACTGAGCTGCAGTAAATCTCTTGTTAAGCCCACACACCACCCAAAACCAAAGGGTCTCTGTAGTGACTCCATCAGGACTTCCACAGAATAAAACCATACACACAACCATAGCTTTCTGCTGGCACAGCCCCTGTTTAACCCAGCCTGCTGTGTTATCCTCAGCAAGACAAAAAAAGGACCTTTTTGGGACAACCACGGCTTTGAGATTTTCCTGATGCTTCAGCTTCCCCAGGAATACTGACAGCACAAATCAAGAAGCAAAAAGCAAGCTGTTCTACACAGATGAATACACAGCTTATCCAGAAATTAAAGTCTGTAGATATTATGATAGTTTCAGTTTTTTCCCCTCACAGAAGTTAATACAGGTTTCAAACAAAAACAACAACAAAAAAAAAAGCAGTACTGTTATCACCCTCCACGGCTCTTCCCCAGCAACAGCGTTAAAACTACAGATGGCTTCCTGATTCCTCATCAACCTGAGGACGAATATTGTTGTCAATGCTAAAGAATCTTTATGAACTGCTTCTACAGCTCCCCTTTCCTTCACTGGAAACCAGAATCATGGTTCAAACGACATGAGATTTGGGTATAATGGAACTAAGAAACCACCACGGATCTGCACCCTTCACGCAACATTCAAATACTGCCTGCTCTTAGGAAGATGGTCAATCAAGATGAACTAACACGGCTTTTTCAATCTTTCAACTCAAAGAAGCTGCCAAAAGCTTACATACCCTTATGTGACCCTCTCCTTCCCCTACTCTTGCTAAATCAGTTATCCAAGGACAGATGTTATATACTGTGTGACTGCAGCTCCCTAAGCTTCTCTCCAGCTTTCCTGTCCTTCCTCCCTCCCCTTTTTCTCATGCCCAGCCCAACATCCCACAACACAAAGATCTGCACAGAGCAGCAAGGTGCAGAGCAGCGAGTCTCTTGCCTTTGATGCCATAGGTCCTGACGCAGTGGAACGCTGCTCCCCCATTCGGGATGGACTCCTGGTGCCTGGAGACCTGGGGAAGGGGAACACCGTGGTGGGTTTTAACATGGACCTTTAAGTAGGAGGCAGAGGAGAAACCTAAACAAGATAAAAGGAGATGAGATCCTGCCACCAGCAAAGACACACATCTGCCTTCCCTGTTCTTTCAATCTTTCTCTTGCTCCTACTCCCCATTACAAAATAAGCATTATTCTAACTTGATTACTGGTTCCCTACAACATGCTCTGGTAGGATTTGCAGACAGAATTGGGTAATTAATGCAATCAATATCTTTAATTTGACTTCATTAGTTTTTTTGGAAGTCATGATGAAAGAACAGCCTTCTTGAGAAACAAATCCTGTGCAAGCAGAACCTAGCAGATGACATGAACAAAGGCAGAAGAGACATGATGTAAGAGGCACCCACATCTCGTCACCATTTTTGTGCTGATTTATTTCAATTAAAATGCCTTGATCTGACAATACTGGGGAAAATACTTCACATTGGTTTTTTTAATGCTGTTAATATCTGAAGGAATGTCACTTGGTAACACTCCTCTGGTACTTATTGTGCCTTCCCCTTAGGTTTCTAGCATTTATAGTGACTCCTAGAAGGCAGAATTAGTTTAAAGTACACAAATCTGTTTCGCAGTGATTTTTAAGAACACTTCCTACATTCAGCAAAACTCAAGTTAAAAAAAAAATCCCAACACACTGAACCTCAATTTTGTCAGCAGTTTTTTAAAAAAGTCAATAATTTCTATTAGCTCTGATCTGTAGGTCAAACCACTAGAATTAAAAACATGTATTTCATACAACTGATTACTGAACAAAGCAATCTCTTATATTTGCATGTGTGCTTTTCCACATGGTTTCTGAAGAGTCACAAATATGTCCTTTTCCTTTAAAGCAACAGATTCTCTCACATGTACTTTGGAATGTTTTTAAATTCGGTTTTATACCAAGATTTGCAATGGGTGCTGGTACATTTGGACCGTATACAAGGCAAAAGGAAGACACAGTTTTAAACACTGCCTACACATTCAAGCTCATCTTAACTTTCTGTTATATTTTAAACAGAATATTACGGCACTTCAACGTAAGAGACATTTTCCTTCAGCAACGGAGCTCACAACACAGGTTTCACCAGGATAGACACGAAGAGTTCCAGGTTCTCTTTCTGGGTAGAGAAAACCCAAGATAGATTTTTTTAAACCAATACAGCATTTACAGCACCAGCCCTTGCAAGAGAACTTTCATACCAAAGCTTCACTTTAAATATGAATGGACGCACTACTGTAAAGCTATTTCTTTAGTGATACAACTGCATTTATATCTGATCGTAACCATACAATCTTTTCAGTTGAAAATGACCTTTAAGATCGTCAAGTCAAACCATTAACCCAACTGTTCCAGGCCACTGCCAAACCATGTCCCTAAGCTCCTTATCTACACAACTTTTAAACACATTCAGGGATGGCTATTTAACCACCTCCCTGGGCAGCCTGTTCCAATGCCTGATGACCCTTTTCAATACAGAAGCTCTTACTAAACTTCCCTTGGCACAACTTCATGATAATGGATTAGGAAGGATGCAAAACCAATGCTGGTACATGTCTCCAGGGTGGATTTTCTGGCAGCAGCTGTTGGTCTCAGGTGCTAAATTTAATTATGAATGTGGTTTTACACTAGAATTCTCTGTGCCTACTCAACAGAACATCCCTCTATACAGACTTTAGAAGTCAGGATCAAAGAATATTCAGAGGTTATTAAGAATTATATATAGAGGACCTGCAGAGCAGAGAGAGAACTCCATAGCAACAATGGACAGGCAAAAAGGGAAGACTGCCGAGAACAAACCATAGTTTCTATAGATCCCCAAATTAAAAATACAGAGGAGTAGATAGATCACAACTGCAGAAAACAAGACCGTATGACTCTCAAAACACAGAGGAGCAGAATCACCTAGGCCAGGTTATCCAGGGAATTAACAAAAGGGTATTATCCTCAGAAATAATGCCAGCCCTATCTTCAAAAACAAAATGCAGTGCTGAACATCTCAATGGGCACCAAGAGAATATATTTTTCCAAATTACCAAAATTCAGTGTAGACATGGAAAAAAGCGGTGTTTGACTGGTAAAGACACATAGTACAAACATAACGGTGCTCCTTCCCTAATTTCATACGTGTGTCTAACCATATGCATGCTGAGAGAAGCCTCTGTATGTAGCAATGCATTAAAAACTCAAGGCCAGCCTTTACAAAAGGACACTGAGGTATTCAGTGCTGTTCTTATAGCATAACTGACACAAGAAAATCCTAAATTGTAATCTCTGCTACACAGTATTTTTTCTGAATTCTGCAATTCCATTTGCAGGGCACCATTGTTTTACAGAATGAAAACTGCCTGCAAAGGGTGCTAGCTCCCCTTTATGTGCTTGGCAGATGAACGTGTGAGTCATCAACTTCCATCAAAGCAGTAAGAATGCCAACTGCTTTAAAGAGGAAACTCTTTTAAAGTGAGATTTTTGTTTATAGCCAAATTTTTTTCTGAAGAACTTAGCACTGCCCCACCCCCTCCACCAGATGTTACTTATGAGAGCCTGTCCTAAAAAGATGGGGAATTCACAGACAATAATCCTCTACTTTTTACAAACCTCTTTAAAACCAAAGTCAGGCTAATGCAGAGGATAAGGTGGCAGTATTTTTCAAAGAAGGAATGTGTTTATTGCTTTACCCATACGCATTTTTCAGCTTTGCAAAGCAGATTACTTCTTGGTATCAGAGGAACCAACATTAAAAACAAGCACTGGGAGGAAATGACCTGCTTTATATAAATGGGAGCTATCCCTTGCTCTCTTAAATGACATGAATAACGAGACAGACTACAGAAATAAATGAAGGATGCTCCTTTGTCAAAACTCCTCATTTGGATTTAGCTGGAACATCCAGAGCACATGTCCTGCTTTACTCAGTGCTGTATCCACCATGTAACACACAAGAATTAATCTGTTTAAAAAAGATTTTAAATTCTGATTTATGATTGGAATATTTACCCTCCTCCTAACCCAAACAGCACTCATGTGTCTGAAACAGAAAATGAATCTTCTAATTTGCTCATTATTACAACGTACCAGTTCTAGACTTGTCAAAGACATTAATCTCTTAGGTTCTTTGGAAAAGCCCACACAAGCAAATAAAGTCCCTAAAGATGGTAACAGAACATTATATAACAACAAAGCAGGAGGTCTTTTGGTTTTTTATACTGATTAAAGAATTTGTCTTTAAAACTGAGGACTGAGGACTAGTTTTTGTCGGCGCATTTTAGGTGGATTCTTAAAAGACAAAAACAACCCCAAACTAACCAAAAAATCCCAGAAAAAAACCCCAGACCACACTGCACAGCTTCCCTCATTTAATGAGACTGAATTGCTTCTGTAATTATTCTTAGCATAAAAGACCTTAAGTAAGAAAACACCCTGGAGAAAAAAATGAAATCACAGATTTGGGCATTATATTGGCATTTTGGAAAATCAATCAAACAAATCACATATGTACACATACAACATGTAAAACCAATGGCTACTGCTTTCAGCAGGTACTGAGCTCCCCATGTCCTAAATCCATCACACCTTTAAAAAACAGAGACACCTGACTAAGTTTCCACAGAAAAGCCCTCATTCAAAAATGGAGGGATTCTGAGCCATGTCTAAACACATTTTCAGCTGTGTAAGCATCACCTTTTCATTCACATCTGTTTTGCTGGCCACCAAAATTCTCCCTATAAGCAGTTTGAGCATTCTTGCTTGACATGACTCTGTCCAGAAGTAGCTACATTCCAATTAAGAAGTACAGCAGCACGTTAGCTAAGGGAAGAATAAAACAAAATGCCATTGCACAAGCAGCACCGTCATGGCATAATGGCAGTCACAGGGACACTACACAGCTTCTGACTACACCAAGGCCTTTAATCCAGAAAATTCCCACTATACTTCATCTTTCCAGGCTATAAAATTTATAAAACAACATTCTAATTTGATTAAAAATTCTACTGTCATGGATCTTAAACCTGGCATCAGAATTCACAGCCTATAACAGTAAGTTCAGAACACAGCTGCTTGACAAATCCAGTCTATGACTTACCTTTCCTATAAATTTTAATGCTGGGTAGTTATTTGACAATAATTCACCATATTCATTATGTTTTCTAGTGCTGGCATGAACTGAAATTCACAGTGGACTGAATTCTTACAACACATATCAAATACACAAACTGTAAGAACAAAGCAGTTGCTGTTCAACAGGTTCTCCATCCTTCTACAGAGAAGTGTGTATTTTATCCTAATTTCCACTATACACATAAACCTGTAGAATGTGAATAAACTACGTAGTCATTTCATTGTTTGAGTGCTTGATCTGCCTTTGTCATGCTGGCTGAATTTCGAAAGAGCAGCAGTGACATCCAGTGGTAGTTAAGCTCAAACCCTAGCTTACGTATCTTGGAAACCAGACAATTCTTCCCAGCCCACATGGAATCATGTTCAACTGAAGGAAAGCTGGATAGTATCTTCCCACCTCGCTACCACAAAAAGAATCAAGACACACTTAAGTAGTTTGTCAAAAGACAGGCCTTTAGCTGAGACAGAGGCCAAACTTCATTTCATACCAACTACCTGGAGCTTCAGAATCTGAACTTTTCCAACTCAGATGCCTTTTCCACTCTGTTAACGTCACTTTCAGGACCTAACAGACTGTTCAACTACTGAAAACGCCTCCCTTGCAGTTACTGTCTCTCATTACTCATCAGCTCCTAGTCATCCAAAAGCTCACTGTACAAGTCTTCACGGTAAATACAGAACAGCTTTATTCTCTCAAAAGATTTTACCTCTTTTAAATTAGAAAAGGGAACACGCATGAAAAAAAATCCAACAAGACTCATCAGAAAAAGCAAGATCCCAAAACATAGCAGCCACCTCTTTCTATACTTACTAGGTATAAACACCAGTGTGAGCCAACAGGGTATTTTGAAATTGCTTATTAATAATTACACAAGAAAAAGCAGTAAATCTAAAGTATTTCTCCAGCTTGCCTTACATCCCACAAGACCTAAATTTGTAACTGTCTCACATTGAAGAGTACCACAAACAGATGGAAAAGCTTCAAAGGCTCTCAGTCATATAGTTTTAAGTAGCCCTGTGAAGAGCAGGGAGTTGAACTCAATGATCTTTATGAGTCCCTTCTACCTCAGAATATTTTATGGTCCTATGAAAAGCTGTGTTTGTACAAATAAAGGCAAAAGACATTTCTAATGCTTTTTACAAAATTTGTTTTAAAAATGTACATCAATACAAAGCAATCACTTGGGTTAGGAGGGAGAAGCAGCTTGACTTTACTGCTGCACCAGGAGGTTAAGCAAGATCAATAACATAATGTAGATTTTTTTGTGTTACCATTTTTGACCTGGTGTATATTTCAAGGATTTGTTTTCCAATCTGATCCTAAGAACTTTAGTCTAATCAAGCATACAAAAAAAAGAGGTGTGTGGCGAGTAGCTGCAAAGGATCGCATCATGGTTATCATACAGAGATCGGGTTATTTAGCAAATAAAATTCTTTAAACTGTCTAGAAACCATTTGCTTCAGCCTTAAACTGAGTTTCTGTAGGAACTGTCAGCCTTATTAAAAGTACAGACCTACAGCAACAATAGTTTTAAGGGTAACTACTCAATAGGAAAACCAAAGTAGATGTACACATGTATGATATAGCCTCCTCCTGTTGCAGTCAGTCACAAAGCCTTACAGCTTCCCTCAAGTTGTCCCAACCCACTGAAACAAAAAAATAGTTTCTTCCTTACCTCGGTTACAGATAGTGCAGAAATTGCTTGGTCCTTCACTATGTTTCTTCAAATGATCTGCCATATATGCTGCTCGCAAGTACTTCCCACACACCTGGCATGGAACTTTGTCTTCATGACATGCTAGGTGTGAGCGCAGTCGGTCACGAGTGGCAAAGGAAGCATTACAAGTCTGCAGGTATAATGAGAATCATGTGACTCACCAACTCTGCTAAAAGTACTGACATTGTTGATTATATTTACAGTAAATATTGGAGATCCTGTGCAAACAGAGTGACATGAGGCACAAGCCACTTTCCCACAAATAAAAAATCCAGATCAGCAACACACTTCACAGTACGTGATACTACTCAAAAAACTTAAGGAAGCAAGAAAACAGCTCTAACATACTACAGAGCGCAAAACTGAAGACAGTTTTAAGGTTTTGGACCTCCTCTCTAAGGATGAAGATACTAAAACTTTAAGTAGTGTTTAACAAATGAAATGGCACTTCATGGGATTTACTCTTAAGCTCTGCCATTTCACTGAGCCATTTCATTCACTTTAGACATCTTATAAATGTCCTCTCCATAATCTTCCTAAATTTTACTCTTTGATCTGATCCAATCTGGAGTGTAAAGACATACAAAGAAAGAGTCAAAGAACTGGCTGGGAAAAGAATACAACAAAAGACAGTGAAAGAGCCATCCTGGTATCCACAGCAGCAGTGCAGACAAACTGTAGAAATTAAGCCTCAGAACTGAGCAGATATCAGAATAACTGCACGACACTGTAATCTGTTTACAACTTACCCTGGTCATGGTTTCATGTTGCACTTACTGCCATGAAACAAGATTGATTTGGCATAATATTGATTCTACTTGCCCACTTCCCAGACATAATCCACATGATGAGAGAAGGCTTCCCGCCCATTTCTAGAATCACAGTGACTGTCAGGCATGCAGACTATGTACACTGCCTACTACAGCAGTCTAAGGCTTGTACTAGTTCTAACATGTGAGGGAAAATAAATCACCAGCAATACTCTGTACACGTTAATAAATACATAGCCTGAAACCACTGCTCATGAGTGCGAGAGGAGAAACAAAAGCAAACACACAGCACGATGACCAGACCAAGCAGGATTCAAGAGAGCACAGTGTTTCATTTATACCACCTTTAGACAAACAATGCCGTTTTAGGATATATAACAAGGACCCCCTAAAAGATAACATGATGGTTTTAAGCAACTTGAGAACTGCATATGTTCTGTCTTTTCAAGTATCTGTGTGTAATTAACTGTTTCAACAGAGACAGTCTTATTAAAGTAACAATCCTGATAAAATTAAAAAATCATAACTTCAAATAAGTGAAATTGGTAATATAGAAGAGGATAACCCATGGCATTTTATACAGTTAGGAGTTTAATCCAAAAAACACTGAAGGCAGCTGAAAAATACCTATCAATTTCAACAAGCTTTACACTCAAGTCGATCCTATGAGGTGCTTAAGTATGATAATGTGCCACAGAGCTGAGCCTGCTCTGCAGGAAGCCCAAGGCTTAGCAGCTCAGAGGATCAGGACTTCGAGAGACAACAGTAAAATTATCTGGATTTCTGTGATAACACAGTTTAACTAAGCTCACCAGACTAAGATTCATAAATTACAAGTTGTAAAGATTAAAATTCTTGAACACGAGAAAGATTTTGTCTGAAATCAAAATGTAAAACGCTGAGAAAAACAAGTGTAGCTTTCACTTGCTATAATGTTCTTAGAGGTAAACACTCACTTAAGGCAGAATTCCAGCATTGATACTAATCAATCTGCTTGATATCAACTAGAGATATAAAACTAGACAATCAAGGGTGACTGCCAAGAGATCCATCATCAATGTTAATGTCTAAACAATACTGAGCTGCAGTAAGCATCCATATAAAAGCCTTGGGAGTGTATTAGTTGTTGAAGCAGATCAGAGACTAAACACAGGGATGCCAGAAGGAAAACCGTATCTGTCCCATACTGAATTGATCAAGTTGAAAGGTTAGGGAAAGGCAGTATAATTTCTGTGCTTGATTTCTCACTCTTTCTGCTGAGCTGTACAAAATTCACCTTTGGATAAGCTATAGAGTAAATGCATCTGTGAAGAAGGTTAACAAAAAATTAAGTCGAATGGAGAAAGCAAGAATCAGTTTAGCTGAATCATAACAATGGGAGACAGGACTAGGTTTAAAGAAAACCCCAAAGTTAATATTCCAATAGTTAATATTTATAAAAGGTTTATTTTATGAAAGATGCAAAGTGCTAAATGAACACTAAGAATTTATCATTAATTGTTAATCATAGAAGAAAACTCTCCAGTGCTTTCCTATCAAACATTGCACAGGTATATATATAGATCAAAATGAATATATATAAAGTTTAAAAAACAGTGTTTAAGAAATACCTCTTGAAGTTTCAACTTTTCTATGGATGTGGATGTCTCTGAGCTTATTCCATGGAGGCTGCCATTTTCCTGCTAATAGGCAGGAAGTAGAGAAATTAGGACAGGAAGAAACTCATTCTGCATTGAAATCAATGGGAAAAGCACTGGATTTGGGATGCCAATTTTAGGTTTACTTAAATAAAGAGATCTTTGTAAAAGGTTCTGCTTTAATTTAATCTACATATTTCTCTCTCTTACTTATTTTAATTGCCAGAATAACCTGTCATTTGTCTCTAGAAGGAGCAAACTTTCAACTTTTTCCCCTTGTTATTTGAAGTCTACAGGTTTTCAGATCACCATTTCCTCCCAGACTGCAGCCTAACTTTCATACCATTCACACTCAAAAGCCAACAACCTGGCCGACAGAGCCATTACAGCTATAAAACTGACCTACTCCTCTCTCCTACACCCAGGTCAACTGTCAGAGTAAATAAATAAATAATTCACCAGTGCAAATATACAGGGGACAAGATCCAAAGTGCCATCTGATGTCCTGTCTGGTTATCAAAGCTACCTCTTGGATGCAATTTCTCAGCTGACTTGGCTCTAGAGGCATTCCCTAGCCTGACTCTAAAAAGCTGGAATCAGATCTTTGTCTGGCATCAGGAGCTACAGGGGCTGGAACTTAAGATAGCTTTTCAAAGATCCATGAAGTACAGCCAGTATTTTAGGGGGACAAGTGGAGATTACATGCCAAGCCCTGAAAACAACAGCCATTGCAGTGATGTTCAGATGACAATTGTCCTGCTTCCCACAGCTGCATTTTATTTATTCTTAAGCCGGGTTGACACCTTCGTGCTTTGTTCTGGATGTCCCAAATGTACCGATGCGTCACATCAATAAAACATTACATATCTATCAGTTTGCAAAAAATACATGAGGGGTCAGGTAAATAGCCAGTGAATTTTGTTTAAATTATAACACAGCACAACTTCCAAGAAACCCACTGGGACAGAGAATTCTGGAAAGTTTTTCTGTTTACTGACAAGAGTACTTCTCTTTTGCAGTAAACAAATAAAACTTGACAATAACAGGAACTCAACAGATTCAAAAAGGATGCCTAATTCTGTTCAGGCTACTCTCATGGGGAAATATTTTGACATACAAAATCAATGGGAAAAATAAATGGAAAATAGAGAAACAACACGCCAATATTAAAGCTATTTTCCTACTCAGCAGCCATATTCTGTGTTTAGATAGAAGTCATGGAACAGAAATGTTCTGAGATAATAGTGAGGAGACCTTTATCTGTTTAGACACCAGTTTACAGATTTGAAACAAATTTTCAGCGTAGTAACAACCCTTCCGTGGTCTGTACCATGTCTATCAGATCTGTGCACATTTAAGTCTGACAGGATATTACGAAGCATTTTTTGCAAAGACACAAAACCAGCTCTGTAGCAAATTGTCCGCAACTTAAGATTCATGAAAAATTAATTTGACAGGGTTAAGTAGTCAAAAGGCAAGAACAAACCAAACCTGAATTACAATCTCAGCTATGTCCTGAAGCTTGTCTCCGGTAGCCTGTGCTTTTTAATGGAAATGAACAGTATGATGGCACTTTTGACAACACACCATGAGACAGACTGTTCTTACAAAGTGCTATCACAAAATACATATGTGCAAGGAGATAAGAGTTGAGCTTGGCTGTACAATCCTAGCTTTCATGTTTCTTTATAGCTCTTAGTGTATTGTCTGATTCAGACTTAGAGAGCTTGTACTTAATAACCTTAAATCAACCAGACAACTGTATTAATCATCAGGCATCAGCTGGCAAAGTACAATTTTTGTCTATCAACATTATTCATAAACTGTGTTCCTTCAATAACCTTGGTATCAGTTGGCAAAGAACTGATGAGTTTTGAGTTTTGTTACCTGCACACAAACACATGGAAAAAACGTGAACTCATCATCAATTCAGCCTCCCAGACCCCTTCTATGTCCAAATTGTGAAGCCTTATTTGAGTGGAATCTTATGATTCATATAAATCTGTAACTCCTAAGTAATCTTAAGAAGTTTAGACTAATCTAAGGCTTTATATAGGTTATGCAGTTAGATCAATATGAAGGTTCCATCGCCCGATTTTCAAAGGTGCTGGGCTTCCACAGGTCATATGGAGGTCCACAGAAAAAACTTCACAGCAAAATTAAAGCTGCAAACTGTTTCAAAACTCTCAGTTTGGAAGAAACACAGTGTGTCTTGAGATGGGAAAAAACCAACGTACTTGGAGGCAGCAGTCATGATGGATTGACTAGGTTCATAAAACCTGAGTTGAAAATTTTAGAGGAAAAAAAATTCTCACACTTTCATTGCCTTCAAAGAAAAGGCAGTGAAAAATTATCTTGCTCCAGCTTTCTTTAAATACATAATTATATAACTCTTTCTTCTGAGTGGTGGTAGTGGGAATCTTTGGTGACTGACTCTAAGCCCAGGGACAAGATGACTGCATAAGAGATTCAGGGTGAGACTGGGATATAGCAGTAGGGAAGAACATCTGGTAGAAAGGGAGGGAGGCAGAAGAACCAAACTCACAGATGACACAAGGGGCTGAGGGATGTAAGGCAGCTGTCACTGTTGAGCACTTCATCACAAACATTTATCCCAATTCACACGGATGTGGCATTTTTACTGACCATTGTCTGCACACACAAATGCAATGCCAACAACTACCCATACACCAGTCTAAAGCCCACCAGCTCCTACCTGACACTTGTGAGGTCTCTCTGAGGTATGCACCTGTTTGATGTGTCCATTCAAGTGGTCTGGCCTTAAAAGAAAACGCATATAAATACATTTAACATAAATACTACAAATAAACTTACAATTTTAACAAAAAGAAATGCAAGGAAAAAAAGAAAAGATCCCAGCAGTGGATCTATTACAGATTTAGTGATATTTAACTTTCTAATAAGCAGATCAATAACAGCTGGGACTCTACCTTGGTCAGTATCCTCTCCAACATGCTAAAAAGGCACCATTTTCTCAGGAAAGAAATTGTGACTGAACAATTGGAGAAAACAGGAAATACAAGCTACAGTTTTCAAATCTGTATTTCCCCTTCCAAAATCCTGTTTAGATCTTGACAGTCCAGGCACAGTTGCTGAATATTTGAAAATCAGAGCCTTTTTTGGTTCATGTCCCAAACACTGATGTAAGAAGCCAACTTTAAGCATCTCTGTCCAAAAAGACTGATTCTAAACTCTGTTGCTGTGACACATGTTCCACGAGCAAAACGAAAAAACCAGTCCTAACTCACAACTTGGTGGGCAGGCTTCATTAATGCAAATGAAGTGCTCTGAAGGTCCCAACTACAAGGTGCAATGGAAGAGCAAATTATTACTGAAAGAAAAGTTAGATCGTTATTTACAATCGGTAAGGCCTACTTTGAAGAAGAGAGGACTGAATAGCTGCAGTGGGAGTTTCTTCCTAGCGAGAAGAAAGCTTTTCATTGTAAGAGGCCAAAACCGCTTGGAAACAGTTCTCCACCCTCTCCTCCCCCAGCTTTCCAGCAGCGCCAATGAGAGAGCGCGGGATGGAATTCACGCACTGCCAGAGAAAATAGACTGAACTCGGCAGCCAAGCTGTTAAATCTGATGCTCCAGCAAGTGAGCTGCAGCGGTGGAACCGGAAAGACTGGTCGGGGGTCTTTCTAGGTACCTCAAGCCTAGCAAGCTCACGTGCTGCACTACTGAATGAAGGAAAGGCTATGAAAACTACACATCGCGCTTCCACTGTCCTTCGATTGCTCCTACGACTGAATACTGAAATTAAAGAGTCTGACTTTGCATTCATGCTTTTATGTGTAGATGTTTTTATTTGCTTTTACAACAGCATTCCTTCCTGTTCGCATTAACTTAGTGGGAAAAGGGAGAACTCAACAGGTATCTTTCCCTTGTTGACAAAACCCTTCACACAGCAACAGCAGAAATCTTTAAGCTTAAGTAAACACAATAAAAACTGGCAAACGATCCCAGGTAGCGCTACAGTAATAAAAATACTTTCACTTCTAGCTGCAGTTGAAATGTTCGTGTTATGACTGTCCATCACTAAATCTGCAGTCCTTGTGAAGACGCATCCCTAGTTATTGCCCACTTAAAACTAAAACAATTAAAAAATGTAAATAACAAAGTGCCTCTATCAAAAAGAGAGCTAGCGGGGGCACAACTCCTACATTTGTACAGCAGGGACAACTCCAGTCCTCGTAGCAGTTTGATTTGTTTTCATATCGCGATTCCTTCACTACTGGTTGAAGCAAATCAACTGATGTAAAAAACCAATTGCTGCTACTGAAGTAACACCAAGCGTAGGCATCCCCCAACCCCCACTACTTCTACTCTCAAAGCGAGCATCGAACTTCCGAGAGTTTCAAGTTCATTAACTCAGACTACAAAATACCACTAACACGACTATGCGAATCAAACTACTTATTAACTCCCACAAACAGCGACAACAAAAAATCAGCAACATTAAATGCACAGATCTTACGTATGCTGCAGGGCAGAAACAGGATCCCCTTCAGAAGGATGTAAACCCAAAGGACCCAAAGATCATTTAAAAGATACTTGATGCTGCAGCCTTTGAAATCTCACTTCTTCCTTCACATTTGGGTGATAAAAAACATTACGAACTAAGAGAAATGAAGGGAAGTTAAGAAAAATTTAAAATGGATACGAGGAAAATAATAATCTTGAGATGTATTAATATTTTGCACTTCAACAGCACCTTCGAACTATCTCCGAATCAGTAGTCTCCAGCCACTTCTGTGAGGCAGGTAATTATTTCAATACCCATTTCACAGAAGAGTCCCTTCAGGGACACACTGACTGATTTGCCCAAGGACAAGCATACACCAAGCCTGGGACAAAGCTGGGAATGTTACCCAGAAGCCAGCTGACTCCCAGTTCTACGTCTTAATTACTCTGAAACCTTTTCAGAAGACTACAGAGTAGTGTCCCAGCGGAAACGATGGAAGTCTCATTTCTCGAGATTTTCTGAAGTGGAACAGTCAAACTATCCTAAGTATAAATCGTTCTTGCTTCCCAAGGGATAGGAAAGTCATCTTCCTAGGGCTCTGTTTTGTGTCTACGGTCTTTAGAAGCACTCTCTTACCTGGAGAAGCCTTTTCCACAGCTCTGGCAGATGTAGGGCTTTCCCACAGAACCATCGTGAGACCGAACGTGATAGGACATCCTGTCTTTCCGCTTGAACCGTAAGCCACACACTGGACAAGAGTAAGGCTTCTCGCCGGAGTGTGACAGCTTGTGTCGATTCAGGTGATACACGTCCCGAAAAATCTTGCCACAGATCTCACAGGCCACCTGTTTCCTTGTCCTGCTTCTTTTTCGGGGTGCATCAGGGTCATCTGGACCAGGGACACCATTTTCACCCAGTCTTGGGGGTGGGATGTCTAAGTATCCCAGCTGTAAGCTTGTCACACCGTGCTGAGCCTCGTGCTGACGCAGACGGTTAGCATCTGTAAATACTTTCCCACAGAGGCCACAGGGCAGGATACCAGCCTCTCGCAGGCCCCCTGGGGTACCAAACATCATGGAGTCCAAGAGATTGGCTTTACGGGGACGCCCTCTGCCCCTCTTGGTACTTAAGGTGGGGGCACTAGCAGCAACATTCTGGAAAGGTGAGGCCAGCAGCGGTGGGGACAGAGGTCCTGCCACCATGGGCAGGCGGTCCACGCCTTGCAGAACAGGTAAGGTGGACTGTGCAGCAGTGAGCGCAGCTCGCGTGGCCTCATCTTCAGGCATTCCGGCAATGCCGTTGCCATTGGGCGCCAAAGCAGCACCGTTGGTCATGTCAAGAGGGAAGCCAAGGTCGGCAGCGCCTGGACGGAAGAGCATAATGTCAGGTCGCGTGGGGGGCACGAGGATCTGCACATTGGACTGCTTGATGACCTCCTGGCAGATGTCAATCACGGAGCGCATCAGCAGGAACTTGGCGGCCGTCATGAGCTCCGGGAAGCTCTCCAGCCGCACCACGATGCGCGACGTGTAGGCGAAGTCCAGGATGTCTCCGAAGACCTTGGAGCTGATGGTGTGCATCTCCAGCTCCCGCCCGCCCGCGGAGGCCGCCGCCGCTGTCCCGCCGGCCGCCTCTGCCGCTGCCCCCTCGACGCCGCCGCCGGTCCCGTCGCCCAGCTGCGCGCTGAACACCGACTCGAAGTACTCGCTGCAAGCGGCCAGCACGGCCCGGTGCGCAGGGAAGCTCTCGTCGCCGACGCGCAGCAGCACGTCGCAGAAGCGGCCGCCGTTCTTG
>VXBP01001971.1:1179630-1315257 GCA_013400115.1 Rhinopomastus cyanomelas | reverse complement strand
TCCGCCAATGCAAGAGCAGCCCCAGCCAGCAGCCCGGCCCCCACCCCGCCCGCGCGCGGGGGCTGGGGGCTGCGGTTCCCCCCTTACCCAGCACCGATCCGCCAATGCCGAGGCGGCAGCGGGGCCCCCGCCCGTAGCACACGGGGGTGGCGGGGCTGCGTTCACCCCCTCCCCCAAATATCCGGGCTGCAGCTCGCCGCCCCCGGGCCCCCTCCCTCCAGAGAGAGGGGAGAAGGAGGAGGGGCTGTTGGGGTGGGGGTGCTGCAGGCAACCTCCCCCATCCCGAGGCGCAACTGGCCCAACGCAAGCCTTCCCGGGGTGCAGAGCTGCCCCCAACTCATCGCCTAGCCCGAGGAGAGTCGATCGCAAAGGGGCCGGGGGCTGTAGCGTAACCCGCCCCCCACTCCTGTTCTTTCACTGCATGTCTCCCCCCACCCCTAAATCCCAGAATCAACTCTGAGCCTGGCTGAAAGAGCGAGGCGCGGGCTTTGTGGGGGAGGGAAGGGGTGCAGCGGGAATTCTTCGAGTGCCGAAATGCCCTCCCGTCGGGAGGAAGGGTACCCGCGGGCGAGGGGCCGCGGGGCGCATGGACAGTTGTCCAGTCCCGAGTGCCCCGTCCATGCTGCCCCCTCAGCTGTCCCGCAGCATTCGGGGTTCCCACGGCACCCGCAGCACTCTCGGCACTTCACGGGCCCTCGGTGAAACGCTCGGAACGCTTGGCTGTACCTCACTGGCGGCTGCTGGGACTGTCCTGGTGCTGAATCTTCCCTGCGTGCCCGAGGTCTCGCTATGAAGAGCTTCTACTTCAACAGTATCGTTGTTACTCACTGCTGAAATCTGCTTTCTGTCTTGGGGAACGAAGAAATTCTCTCTACTTTTGAGGAAATATTTCTACCCCGCTCCCTCCTCCAGCACCCCCCCAACCCCTACCCCGCCCCATACACATTCACGCTCCCCAAATGATTCTTTTGTTACACACAACAGTTTTGAAAGAGTTTGAGGGCACTTTCTGGCATTGGTAACGTTGAGCCTAATCCTTGGATGACCTATCCACGACGCAGTATCCTTCCTTAAGCTGTTGTGTGGAAAATACGGAACTTAGCTTGAGCAAGGGCATCACAAGCTACAAACTTGAATTCAACAGTGGGGGAACCGAAAAAGCACTCTGGGTACTGCTGTGCAAATGAGTGCACCAACTTCCAAAATGCAAAATTCGATTAACACTTGAGGTCACACACTGCCCTCAGCCTGCACACCAGATTTCTCCTGCTTTCCATAGGAACTGCTTGTCTCTACTACAGGCAGAATGTTACCAGTAGCGTTTTGTTTCTGCATTCAGTGTGCAGACTCCCTGAGCGTATTTTTAGAAATTTGAGGTTGGTTGAGTGTTAGCAGTGCTGCCTAACCCAGCTCAGACACACAGTGTTACCAAGATAATAGGCTGCTCACGCGTTCTAAGTCTGTTTGTGTGCCACAGACACGGGAGTTGTACTTGCCGCAGTGAGAACGATTCAGTTTAAACATGCTTGTCCTGCTGCGTGCACATGCACGCGCACACGCACACACGCACACACACACAGAGCAGTGAAAGAATCTGGAATTTGCTTATCTTTCCCAATGGTTGTGTGCCTTTCCCCCCAGTGGTTTATTAATTTGCTTTCTTTTAGTCCCCAGCCTCCTGACATGGTTCCTGCTTCCTATTTCAGTTCCCTCCTTGCCTGTTCTTTGTCTGTCCTCTAGGCAGGGGGAGGGGGGTCCCGCTGCTCTTACTGCACTTTCCTCAGAACTTTCTCTAGTTTGCTATGGAATGTTCTGGTTTTAGCTTCCACCTTTCCTGTTTAAAAGGCAGCATCCAACACACCCTGCCTGCTTCTTTAGGTAAAAGCTAAGTATTCATCCCAAAGTATGGCTGTGACCCCATTCACAAGTGACCCCATTCACACTAGCCATGAGGATGCCAGATCAGCATGCTGGGAGCTCATACTCTGAGCAGCTGCAGGATGCCCATTACAGATGACCACCAGCACCTTGCACTGCCAAGGAAATCACAAGCAGACCAACATAGCAATGTGTCTTCACTCCTAAGCGCTGACATGGGAACAACTGGATCTCTCTTTAGTACAGTCACTCTTGCTCTACTGGCCTCCTCCACCTTAGGGCTTCCGCAAAACTCTTAAGAGGACATGTTTTTAACAAATGTTTCTGGCCCCAAATTTTCCCTGTCTCTGAATATGAGACTATCAAAGCAGTGATTCAGCCTGCATTTGCTACAGGATAGCCAAATTCCTTCTGATTAGAATTAAGCAGTTTATGCCTTACTGAGACAAAATTTGGCTCATCAGTTCAAACAGACTTGGAAGATTAAGTTCCCCAAGTTAGATTTGATGACTAAATGTCATTTCCCCATACCTAACTGTTTAAGTGTACAGGTATGATTACCTGTGAACTCATTTATCATCACACCTAGCCAGCTACTGTTTTGAAGACAAAGTTCCAGATGATGTGAGAGTTTTAAAGTTGAGTTTTAAAGCAGACATTTTCAGCATACAGAATTCCCTCCCCTTTTGAGACAGTTCCTAATCCATTTTCTCTAAGATCTTCTCTGAGATCTGCTGAACTTGTTTTGAATTCATCTCTCTTTTAAATAAATGCATTTGCCTCAGCTACTTTATTCAGTTTCTCACTATTTCCTGTCACACTTCTGCTCCTGGGAATTCCTGAGCTGTCCCTAAACGTTTTGCAGCAGCTTGGTGTCTCCTGAAGCACTCTGGTTTTTCAGCAGTGTCAGAAACTCTCTTTTGCTCTGAACATGTGTGTACCATTCGGAATGTATACTTCACACTGATCACTTCACTGGGCAGATCAATTGCTGCTGGCCTTACTCAGAAGTACAGACCTTAAACTGGTCTGCAAATACAGGAGGTGAAGAAAGCCTGTGTTGCAATCGACTCTATTCAAATGCATTTGGGTATATGTTAACTAGATTGGAGTCCTACCTATTGCATGAATATTCTCAGCTCATGAATTTGTGTAGGTCTCAAGGTTACTGACATTTTTCAGACCAGTCTCCATTATTATACTATCTAAGAAGGTTAGTCATCATTTCACATGGATATTAGCAGAGACATTTCTGCCGTAGCATTCGTGCCAGCTAATTCAGCCATATGAACCATTTCCTTTTTCCCTGTGTTCCACTGAAATACACAACATTGTGCATTTCATGGCATACTTGCCATTTCAGTGAGTAGCTGTCAGTTTTTCTGAGCTTTCACTGGAATTTTAATTAACTGCGACTGAGCCAACAAGCAATTAATTCAGCATTCACTACTTGTTAGGATGATTATTACTTAAATTTAGTTTTTAAAGCTTGCTCAATTTTTTTTTATTGGGAATCATCCCGTGAGAATGCTAAACCTAGCAGCAAGGATTCTCCGACTTAGAGAGAGCACAGCTTCCTTTCCAGATCACACGTGGGTTAGTGATTTGTCAGCTTTCTCTAGATGCAGACAAACAACTCTCTTGTTTAAAAATACCTAGCATTCTCACCAAAACGCCAGCAAGTGCTAATAGGGAGGTATATGTGGCCAAGAAAAGCGTGCAGAAAGAGTTGCCTTCGGAATGGAAAAATGCACTGTGTGCTTTTCTTGATGACTCTCCCCACTTTGCTCTGTGCTGCGCAGTCATTCTGTTGCATGACCTTCCACAACAAAAGTCTGGGGAGCTGATGCTAAACTACAGAACTTTTTGTTGTTAAACTAATTTAACACAGTCTCGGAAGCCAACCTTTGATACTTAATCTCCCTTTTGTTCCCCTCATTTCTTCACTCTGCCCAGTTTAACTTGCTCTAGACTGCCTGGAACCAAAGCAACCTGAGCCATTCAAAACCAGATTGCCACATTAAAGATTTAGCCCAAACGGGAATACAACCTAGGATTCCACCTAATGGACTCCCCAGAAATTAGGCATCCATGTCTAGCTAAGCAAACCTGATAGGCAACTTTCTCATGTAAAACCTACATTAACAATACAATCCTAAATGTGCAACGCCAGTAGTGAATGTTTGGTATTTACAGACTAATAGCTGAACTGCTGTGCTGCCCTGAGAATGACAGATTCTCCACAAATTCCAAGTAAGCTAGTATAACAAAGTGAATCCAGGAAGATAACTAAGAACGCAAACATCTGTACTTCCTAGAACATTCAAAAGCCACATAACTTTCTGTTTAGTGCCTCGAGAGTCAGTTAAGGTGTGAATTGAGTCAATTTTCAGAGTCACTTCACCTCAGGCAATCAGTATCATGGTTCCATTGATGACTCAGTACTAGGGATCTCAAAAACCTTACCTTTTGATAGCAGGTTCTCAGAATCTCTTTCCTTCAGATGGGTATGAGGCTGGTCCTTAATCGGCTTAAAAACTTTGTCTTCTCTTTGGTATGAGTGGTTCTTCCCTGAAACACAGGAACAGGGTTAATTAGCAATGAATTCTCAAATTAAGGTACAATTCAGAGGGGTTAAATAAAAGATAACTTTGCAACATGGTCAATATTGCAAAGGAAGGAAAAAAACACCAAGTGACAGAAAAAATTACCTTAAAATGAACAGATTGTCTGTGTGCCTTAATTTGCAGTTACCCTTTTTCATGTGGGAGCTCTGACAGGTTGGTTACACTCTCACACTCATCATTCTTAAAATTGTAAGTACTCAGGTCGAGGTTATCACTTCCTGTAGATAATCTTTCACCATGATGGTGATAATTTCTGTGAAGATATGAAATTTCTAGACCCTTGTTTCACCTGCCATCATGATTTCATTTCCTCTGTCACCTCCTATTTTTCTATATTCTGCAGAAATCCCCACCACTGAGCTAGAACTGTAGTCCCCTAAAAACAACCTTCTCAGTGCATTGTGAATAGATTTGATATCCAAATCTATCTGGGTTATTTATTAGAATAAAAAGGAGGAAAAATAATTCAAAAATAGCTAACTGTGCACTGCTTATCTTTAAGGCAGTTATTTTAATGAAGGAGACAGTACACGAGTTATCACCATTAATTACAGTCTTCACCATGTGTTTTTCCACAGTAAATTACACATGGGTATTCAAAAACTTTCCAACATACTTAGTTTGGATATCACATAAATGAAACTCTTACACAAGCTACAACAATAGCTGTGTCAGAATTTCAGCCTTTTACCCATAATGACGCAGCTTATTTAAAATCAGTAGTTTGACAGAAAACACACTAACTGCACTAACCACTCGGCTCTCCCATTGAAGTTATCTGCAGTTATCGTACTTGCAGGGCAGTGCTATAGAAACGTGAAGGTTTCAATCATTCTGCAGCAACTGCACATTCCTGTTGTGCAAAAATAAAACTGAGGCACAAGTAAAGAAGATTACTTGCTCAAAATTACTGAGTCAGCAGGACTGGAGCATGTAGAATATGGATTTCTGCAACCCATTTTTGGTACAGACTCCATCATTCAAACCTTGCTAATGAGGTTTGTGCCATTTCAGTCAGATTCCTGTCATTGTAGCTGGATGGAACAAACACTTCTGTTTTTTCTCAGTCCCCAGCTCCATATTGTTTCATGTTCTTTAGTTGTTTGATGAGACAGCCTTCATGTCAGAAGCAGTCTTCTTGCGTTCTCTAGACATCCTGCAGTCTATTGCTTTCCTCACCTTATTAAAATTATTGTTAGAAAAGTGCTTATCACAGAATCACAGAGCATCAGGGATTGGAAGGGACCTCGAAAGATCATCTAGTCTGATCCCCCTGCCACAGCAGGATCCTCTAGTCCAAGTTGCATAGGAACATATCCAGGTGGGTTTTAAACATCTCCAGAGAATGTTCTACACTTTCAGTTTATGAGTTAGTAATTGAGACAACTACCTGATAATTTGGCTGTTCTGCTCCAGATCTGATTCTTTATTCTGTGCTGTCTGACACAGTGAGCAGTCAGGCACCTCAGAGACTGACTCTACAACCTTTGCAATTTACAGCCTTTGGAAATTTATTCCCTCTTGAACTTAATCTAGATTTCCTAAATGGAATAATATCAATTTTAAAAAATGTATATATACACATTTTAATTAAAAAAATGGCAATTCACATACTCCATATTCCATCAGTGCCCACTATAAAGTGCAATTAACCTTTGAAGTAGATCTGTCTCTCACATCTCCTTTCATTTTCTCCCAGGTTCCGCAGGGGGATTTTTCCTGACATTAGAACCAATTTTCTATTAATATTTTCTTTCTCTAGCTGGCTTTATTTTTTTTTTAATAAACCTTTATCATTTCCACTCTCTTTTCTGCATTTCACTGCTGTCCTCAAAGGATATAATTTATCTCTTCCCAATTACCCACCTTTCAGTCATTTTCCCAGTTGGTAACTTCCCATGGTCATAATCACCCTGTTCTCCAAGCACCACATCACATAAGCTACCTTTATACTGCAAACTTCACAGCAGTTCTCACAGTAAATAAAAACAACAACAGACTCTCTATTCACAACCTGGATCCAACTTCTACTGAACAAGCCTTTCAGAAGCTTGAAATCATTCTAAATGAATATGAACTACTTTAAATATTCTAGCAAATTAGAGAGTGTTAATTAGCTAGGAAAAGTAAAACCCAAATTACCTGTATTAATCAAACTCTTACTCCTTTCAGGTAATTAAAGACATTATGCAACACTGAAAGAAGATTTTAGGTGTCTGAATTCCTTTGCTTGAGTAACTTACTGGAAAAAAAAGGGATTGAAGAGGATACTGGGTTGTTCTGCATCAATAACAGTATGAAAACTCAAACCAAGAAAACAAAATCCACCCAGTGACAACATTTTCAAACCATATATTTTATCTTTGTTCCTTCAGCTCCGACTTGAAAAAATAATTTTAATTTAGACTCAGTAGAGGGGATTTGGAGTGATTTTATATGAACAACTACTACTGTTACTAGCAATAAAGTCTGAAGGGAGCCAGCTTCTACTGCAAAAAGTAAAGGTTGTCTTAAATCCTGACTGAGCATTCAGAATTTGCATTTTTCTCAGTGTTTTTTGTGTTACTAACAGAGACCAAAATGTGGACTAATTGTATGGCCAAATTTAGCTGAGGCATAAACAACTTCCATCTCATCTGAAGAACGTATGAAAAATTCATACCAGGACCAAATCTGCTGTGTCCTCCATTGAAAAGTGATATTGTTCACAAGGAATAATTAGAAAACCATGAACAAATATACAGTGGTGGGTGCATTTATATTAACTGGAGCTTAGCTGAGCTAACATTAACCAGGAATAGCAATCCCATTTTATTTGAGATTCTATTTTAGTAAGCTCTGTATAAGCTTATCTTAATGACAGCATTTATTACATTAAAGTCTGCTTTTTTGGTTAAGATGAGACAAGCAGGGGATATGTGGAGGCAGAAAGAGACAGCTAACAGCAGAGTGGTTTCCATTGCACCAGCACTCTCCTTTTTTCTTCCCTTTTACTGTAGGTTAAAGACTTAATGATCCATAACAATTCTATTACCAAAATCGTTACAAGGGTAGATGAATTTTGTCAATCATATACTCAGAACCCTATCTGAAGACATGGCAGTTGGTTCTGTGTCATTATAAACACTTCTAGAATATGGGCCCAGGAATGGATAGTTGTGTTTAAAGCCATGTTAAATTTAACATTAAAATGTTATTTAAAACTAGATTTCTAAATACGTTGAGCCAGAATGGCTCTTCTGGAAAGGTCTGTACTGAATGCAGAGGTTTTCATAAATGATTTCAAGTCAGAAAAAATAGGTCAGGGAAACAAACCTGGTGTGTCTAAAATCCTGAAAACTTATGTATTTCCTTATGTTGTAGAAATACTTTTTATTCCAAACTCAGCTGTTAGCTTTTCGTCAGAAGGTAGAGGGGTCATTAAAAAAAGAGAATCTTTTTTTTATCCTGTGTTCAGGGGACTGTTCGAGATGCCCCTGGGGCAAAGCGCCATGGCCTGGGCTCCGCTGACAGGGGCCGTGAGGAAGCCGCAGCGCCACGAGGAAGGTTCTGCTGCGGACAGTGCGTGAGCTGTCCCCGCCTCAGCAGGGCTGTGCGGTACCCGCACACCCACACCTTGCACTGCGGGACAGCCCAGTGCAGAGACAGAGCTCTGCTTGCGGCCAGGCGTCAGGTCCAGTTTAACCACAGGTTGAGGCACCCGCACCCGCCGCGTGCCCTCAGCGGCAGCCAGAGTCCCGGCTCAGGCCCGCCCAGAGCCCTCGCCTCGCCTCACAGCCGGGGGTCACCATGGCTGCGCCTCGTCCGTCACCGAGGAGCAGCCGCCGTTCACGGTCCCTCGCCCATCGCGCCTCAACTCTGCCTTCTGCTCTTATCATGCACCCCTGCCCCTTGCCGGTTCTCTCAGACATGGACTCAGGCTGGACCCCACAACCGCACAGCACCGGCCGGTGCCCAGTGCCGAGAGGCGGCGCGGCGGCACCTCCGACCACGGAGTGGATCGCGCGCCGCCGTCTCTTTCCCGCTCGCCGATACGGCGCGCGCCCACCCCTTCTCGCGAGCTTTGGGCTCCCTCCTGCGAGAGGCCGCTATGCGCGTGCGCGTGGCCGGGCCGGGGCCGGGGAGCGGATCTGCGGCCCTGGGAGCGGGTGGGGACGGGGATCCGTATCTAAACCGACAGCAAACCCGGCCGCCAAGATGAGCGGCACGCTGGCCAAGATCGCGGAGATCGAGGCGGAGGTAATGTGCCCGCTGCTTCCCGATGGGGGCTGGGGTTGGGCCGGGGTCTCGGCCTGGCACAGCCCTGGCGGGCCCGGGGCGCCGCGCTGGAACCGATGACCAGCCTGGCCCGGTACAGCCTGGCCCGGTTCCGAGCCCTCGGCGATTCCTGCTCTTTCAGATGGCCCGTACGCAGAAGAACAAGGCCACGGCGCACCACCTGGGGCTGCTGAAGGCCCGCCTGGCTAAGCTGCGCCGGGAGCTCATCACCCCCAAAGGAGGCGGTGGCGGCGGCCCCGGGGAAGGTGCGTGGTGCTGCGGGAGGGCTCTGGTGGCCTCTGCAGATGGGACCTCTCTGAAGTGCAGGGGGATTAGACAGAAATCGGTCTGACAGGAGTGGCTCCGCTTAAATCGTGTCAGTAAATCGGAGCAACCTTATGAGGAGAGGCCGGAAGTGCTGGGGCTGTTTAACCGGGAGAGGAGACTGAGGAGGGGTCTTATCAATGCTTACAAGTATCTAAAGGGCAAGTGTCAGGAGAATGGGACCAGACTTCACGGTGGTGCCTAGTGACAGGAAAAGGGGCACTGGACTCAAACTGGAACTCACAAGTTCCATGTAGCATAACAAAAAGGTTTTTTGCAATGGGGGTACCAGAACTCTGGCACAGGCTGCCCAAAGAGGTTGCAGTCTCCTGCTCTAGAGCCATTTAAAACTCACCCGGACATGTTCTTGTGCAGGTTCTGTAGGGGAGATGGGTAAGATGGTCTCCAGAGGTCACTTCCAACCCTGACTATTCTGCTTTTCCTCTTGTCCTTCCTGGTACAAGCCCTTAGCTGTAGTTTGTGGGCCTTTCCTAGGACTTTGGGGGTGAAAGGGCTTCTGCATTTTGGCTGACAAAATTTTGTGCTTGCAGAAGTCTTAGAGATTTGACATGGAGCAGCGTCTTGCAGCAGCCGTCTGTTTATATAGATTAAAAGGAGCATTTAAAGGGAATGCTGCACCTACACTCAAGTATAGTTCGCTGTGAAGCCATGCAGCCTACACTTTATTGACAGGTACATGCCATGAAATGTTACACAGACAAAGTAGTGAAAGGTCATGTGAACTGTTTCATACTCTCATTGTCCTTGTAGGGAAGCTTACCTGTCTTTAACTCAGGCAGTATTGAAAGGAATAGCAGGATTGATGTCCAGAACCTTAGAAGAAAGAAAATGTCAGTATTTAGATTAGTATTTTTTGCTCCTTATTTGCAGGTTTTGATGTTGCAAAGACAGGTGATGCCCGAATTGGGTTTGTGGGTTTCCCATCAGTGGGGAAGTCTACTCTTCTAAGTAATCTTGCTGGTGTATACTCTGAAGTGGCAGCGTATGAATTCACCACACTAACTACTGTGCCTGGAGTCATTAGATACAAAGGAGCAAAGATACAGGTGAGATCTTCTTGTGTCTGCAAAGATAAGCTGATATACAAGGATACGGTGTTATGACTGAAGGGTATGGTGTTGTAACTGAGTGGTCTAGCCTGATGTTAGCGTGTTAGAAGTTACGTGGCAAGGTGGGAAATGTTTCCACAGGGTACTATCACCCTGCTTTTCACCTTGCTCTGGGAAATGTTCCTGTGGCAGTTCCTGTATCTTCTGTGAGATTATCTGTTGTACTAATATGGCTGTAGAGTGAGCTGATTTAGAAGAAAGGTAAAATTAGAATTAATTTTCTCTGTGAAGGAAAGTACTTTTCTCATTAGTTTACTTTTCTTCCTCTCAACAAATAGCTACTTGATCTTCCAGGAATTATTGAAGGTGCCAAGGATGGTAAAGGCAGAGGACGGCAGGTCATTGCAGGTGAGTATGTTGCACCTGGAGGCAGCATCCTGTCTCTGGTTCAGTTAGTGCAGCTTGTGAGAATGAAGAGTTTCATGACTATTTCTAATGTCTTTAAAAAGCTGAATTTTATTTTGAAATTGAGCTGCCTGCTGTGGAACTGCTTTCATTTTGTTGTTTTCAGCTCTGGCATTATGCACTTGCTGAGTTCATGCTCTGCTGTGAAAGTGTATGACCAGTTCTGATAGCAGCTGTGATCTCATTTTAAACAAGGCTGCTATCTTTATTTCTTTACTTACTAATCTGGAGTCTGAATGTAGACAGCAAGATTTTTCTGACTACTGTGATTCTTACAACATACAAGGATCTGTCTTAACAGTGATACTTGGCCATTGGCACAAATGTCAGTCTTATACTGGCATTTAAAAATAAGCAATGTTCTGGGCTTCAGGGGCTTGACGTTGTCATCAAGTCACCTGAGCTATATTTTGTGGTGTTTTGTCTCAGATTGTGTGAGTCTACTGGTGTTTTGAGAAATGATTTTTTCTGATTTGTAGTTGCTCGTACTTGTAATCTCATTCTGATTGTTCTGGATGTGCTGAAACCCCTCGGTCACAAGAAAATCATTGAGAACGAACTGGAGGGTTTTGGAATTCGTCTGAATAGTAAGCCCCCCAACATCGGCTTTAAAAAAAAGGATAAGGGAGGCATTAACCTTACAGCCACAGTAAGTTGGAAGCTTTTTTAAACTAAAATTAAAACCAAAGAATATTCCTTGAAGAAATAGGCCTTTGCAGTTCATGGTGTGCCTGGGACCATTCCTGTCCTTTGGCTTCTTTAGAAACTGAACTGCTGTAGTGTGCTGTGGTCAGTGACCTTGTCCTTGTCCCCAAATCAGAGGTTTGGCTGTCCTGTGTTGTGGTCAGTGACCATCTCCTTGTCCCCAAATCAGAAGTGTGGTCGCTTCCCAAAAGTTACAAGTTCTGAGACTCAGAGCAAAGTGCAAAAACTGCCTCTTGCTTGGTGGCTAGCAATCTTCTGGAGAAGATTGCTTAGAGGCCTTGCAGCCTGGATTACTGCTCATTTCCCATTCACCACTGAGTCTTCAAAAACATAGAAATAGCCAGAGATACCAAATAGCAGAACTCTACTCTGCCATCTAAATACCTAATGTATAGTTGTCTGGGCACTGAACTAGTACATAGTGGGTTTCTATTGTAACTGGTCCCAGCTGACAGGAAACACTACTTCTGTAAGATCTGACTGCAGCTATCAGTGGGTTTTTAATAGAAATAAAGCTCTTGTAATTTAAGTAATTTTTCCTTCCCCAGAGGCTAACTATGGTGAAATCATAGATGCAGCTGTTATTTCTAGTAATTTGGGTGATAACATCATTAATTGTAATACTTGATGTGACTGAAGTCTCTTACTGTGTCTGTGCTCAGTGTCCTCAGAGCGAGCTGGATACTGAAACAGTGAAGAGCATCTTAGCAGAGTACAAAATTCACAATGCTGATGTCACACTGCGCAGCGATGCCACTGCTGATGACCTGATTGATGTTGTTGAAGGAAACAGGTACTGTTGGGACCCTTGCTTTGGCATCCCCTCACAAAAGAATTGTCTCTCAGGTGTGCTGCCCACAGAAGCTAGTGAGGTATCAACACAGGGCCTGCTGTCCTTTTGAAAAAATGAGTTTTTTTCTTTCTAGTGGAGGTAGCAGAGTGCTGCTGCTCAGCTGCTCTAATGGTATTTCCTTCTCTTTGCAGGGTTTACATCCCATGCATTTATGTCCTAAATAAAATTGACCAAATTTCCATTGAGGAACTAGACATTATTTACAAAGTACCCCACTGTGTACCGATATCTGCTCATCATCGCTGGAACTTTGATGATCTGCTGGAGAAAATTTGGGACTACTTGAAGCTAGTACGAATGTGAGTCCCAATTGCTGCCATCTGTGGAATTGAGTATAAGGCTGAGACTGAAGAATGGCTCAAGAGTGGATGATTATTTTATAATGTTTTTTACTAGCTTGCAACTCCAGGTCCTAGATGGTGTCTTTTGTCACTGAAGTGTCTTTACTCTGTAAATAGGAAATTGTGCTCCTCTTGTCTGTTGTGTGATGGACAGTTTAACAGTCACAAGCATGAGCTTCTGGACTTGTAGGGGAATTAAATAAGGACCTAGTGAAACCAAGTCAGAAGTGCTTCTGAAATTCTGGAAAACATGGAATTCTAGTCAAACAGTGCAAAGTTGTGAATTTCAGAGTTAGTTGTTTTTGCAGTCCGTTATGCATTCAGCTCTCTTAATTGAATTCAGTCTTCATCCAGCATTGTGGGTATTTTTACTTTAAATTGTTGCAGGTTTACACCAAACTTGTAATGCGTTTCTGTGGATGAATTTAGTAATGAATCTGTTAAGAGTCACAGTCATTGCAGGCCTTTAAATTTGTATCTTCTCATAATGGTATAAAATATATTGTAAAAACAGGATCAGTATGTCTAAGCATCTGGGCTTACACAGACTTTTGTCAGCCTTTTCCAGAATATACATCAAGTTTCTCATAGAAGAAAAAAATGACAAGTGGGAGCTATAGTACTGTAGATGTTACTTTCCATGAACTGTTCTTGTATTCTCCTCTTTCAAGCTTATTCATGACAAATCTTTGCAGTTAGAAAGGAGAACCTGCTGCAGCCATTGGCAGACAGATTTTCAGCTTAACACTGAACTATTTAGAGTGTCTACTGTCACCACTGAAATAGTGGAACCCAGCACACATGCCTGGCATGACTGAACAACCTATGAAATCTCCTGATGGGATGAAAGAGAAGAAAGAGGGGGGTTGGTATTGACAAGACTATTCCATCTGTGTTACAGCTACACCAAACCTAAAGGGCAGCTCCCAGACTACACCTCTCCTGTGGTACTACCATACTGCAAGACCACAGTGGAGGATTTTTGCATGAAGATCCACAAAAATCTCATTAAAGACTTCAAATAGTAAGTACTACTGTGAAAGAATTTATTGATAACAGGCTATAACTTGACTTTTAGTGTATTTTTGCACTCTCTTGTAGACAAGAAGGAAAACCAGGACTTGTCTTGATGTTGAATGGAATGGACAATTAAATGATTATATTTTGACTTGAGAAGTTTCCCCTATGGGAAAAGTATTTATGTTTGTTTAAAGTAGCATAAGATGCAGCTTTACAGGCCAGTGACCTCTATGTACAAATTCTTTGGTTGACCTCACATTTTGTTTTGATCTGCTTGTGCTCTGGTTCAGACAGACCACTCATGCAGGTACTTGTGAGAGAATAAAAATAGCTCTTGAGCATTGCTTTCTGTATTAGCTTTGTGACAGAAATAGCTGCTGTTCTGCTGTTTCCTTACAGTGCTTCTAAAATCTGGTTTTTCTTCTCCTTCCAGTGCACTGGTCTGGGGTTCATCTGTTAAACATAACCCTCAAAAAGTTGGGAAGGACCATACTCTTGAAGATGAGGATGTTATTCAGATTGTGAAGAAATAAAGTCCTTCTCAGAGTTTGTCAGCATGCTCAAGATCTGTTGCAAGCTACAAGTGGCAAAGAATAATGTTCTTTCTATAAAATCTGAAACAAATGGATATTAGTGTTTTTTTGGGTAGCACCTTACCAGGAAGTTCTGCCAGAACTTACAGTAAGAAACTCAATGACTTTCAAAAGGGCAAAAAATGTAACAAGGAAAGGTTGATGCCTGCTGCATGCACATGTCTTTCCCCATTGGAAAGTACTTCACAAATAAGGAATTCTGTTCTAAATGAGAACTAAGGAGAAGCTGCAGAACTGTATCATAGAAAATGACTCTAAAGGATGCAGTTCTAGGTGCTTTAATCTGAACTGGTGGGGTCTGAATACTTCAAGGCTGTTAATAGTCCTGCAGTTGTGGAAAAGAGGGGAGGTTCTGCTCATAAGCAATTATGTACAATTCTGTACTAGTGGAAGTCAACTAGATGCTAGTGTTTTCCATGTAAGTGGGAGCTTCTAGGTTTTAATCATGTCCTGCTTAAAGAAATCAAGTTACAAGAAGCAGGCTGTTTCTGCTCCAGAAGCAGTGGTTCTATTAATTTCTATTAGTGGTTCTATTAATTTCTATAAAAAAACAAATTTTAAGCTTTAGTATGTGCAGGTAGCTTCTAGCATTTCTGTTACACAAAAGTGTTTACTTAAGTGTGTCAAAAATGCACCCATGTTACTACACATAAAAAGGACAGTGGTTTCAGATACCCACTCTAATACTAAGTCCTAGCTACAGAGGTTGCTGCTTAGCCTGGTAGGAACACATTCAAACCTTGATTCCACTCTGTTTTCCCTAGTACTTTTTTTCCTAGGCTTCAAGTAGCACAACAGGTACAGCTGTGCTGGGGTTATCAGCCTGAACTGGCTGGGGGCAGAGTTTAGCTATGAGCAGTAAACCTTATCAACCCTTTAGCACTAGTTAGCTCTGCAAGTTCTACTACCCTGGAATCTCATTCCTTACTCTTAGCTGTGGATGTACAAAACCCACTTAAGTGCAGCAGCTTCAGTGAGGCCAATTACCTTGAAAGCAGATTGTCCCTCTCCCACTCAGGGAAGATAAACCAAAACTGAAGTGTGTGCACATGCAACTCAAACCATGTTTATAGCTTGCATGCCACAGCAATGCTGAGAAAATACACTAATATTCTTGTTTAGTTCAAGAGCAGTTGATACAGACAGCTGGTAGAATCAACTTTATTTACAGAATGTTACTGGGAAAGTGTCAAGTTAAAAAAAAGTATGAAAACAATCTTACAAGGACAAGCTGGTGATTGCATGTTTTACACAGATTGTTTTAAGAACAACCACTAGAAGTATGGGTGACCCCCAAAAGGATTCCAGAACAGATTTCAGCTTTCCATTTCTGTATAACACTGTCTCTGCTGGACTGAACCAAACCCACCACAGCATGCTGGCAATTGTTATAATACAGTCAAGTGATTTTTTTTTTCTGCTGCTGGTTTTGCATTCAGTGAGACTTAGAAACAGCAAGACCATGAGAATTCCCATTTTGCTTTCACCTTTTTAAAAAGAGCACAAAGGCCTACGCTAGAGGACATGACAGCAGTACTAGACTCAACAAGTGAGGCAGTGAAGTGAGCAACCATGCACTAGAAGGATGGAAGAGAACATTTAACTGTTTGGGAAAGTGAAATAGGCTTAAAAGGAACATAGTACTTTAAAACCAAAACATACACAAGAGCACAAAACTACCCCACCCTCCTCCTTTCAAGCCACAGAGCAAGACTCCAAAGGCAAGTTCCATGGAACCTGCATACTAGACTGAGGACAGTTCTTGGGGCTCCTTTCTACAAGTAGAACTGAAGGCAGTATTGAACATACCACAGCTATGACTGAGGAGTTGAAGGGTAAAGACTCAAAAGGCTCCATTTTGATGATCTTTAGTAATTGATTTGAAAGATTAAAACAAGGAAAATACTGCAGCTGAACAAGGACCAGCACCAGCTCTCAGAAAGAGCTATGACCACTAGGTACCTGCAGTCTCTTTCCTTACAGCAGACTGAAGATCTGGCTTTGTCATTACTGCACCAGGTCCCATCCTGTTCCAAGACACTGAACAATTCTCTCATTTGGTGGCAAGAGTCAACAAGGAGTCAGACCTTTGTTATGCAGACAGCAAGATGAGGGCTTTTTACTTCAACACTTCAGCTACACAGGGTGCACAGTACATGATAGAAGAATGTGAGAGGGAGGCCTAGAGGAGATGAGCAGCAAGAAAAGGCAAAGCAACTTTATCCTGTTCACTCACACTTAGGATATGCAACTTTAATCTTAAAGTCCCACACGCACAATGGAGAAAGATCCAAACCATAGGCACAACTAAAGCTCAACTGTTGTCCACTACTCTTATGTACAGCTGTATAGATTCAAAAAGGCTATTCTATGTGTATATATACAAAAGATTGTTTATACACAGTTCTGTACACAATGGTCTATACATTTAGTTTTCTGCAGGAGGAATCCATAGCTGCTACCTCTACACTAGAGAATACCAGCACTTAATTCACATATCTTACAAAAAAACCAAAAAAATAGACACTTCCAGGATTAAACTGGCTTTGTCTTGCATCTAAATTTCTTCAGGCTTCACTATTCAAGCCATAATGGATCCTTTAGTCTTGATGCAGACATGAGACCAGGACAGGTGCCATGTGCTTTAGTCTCTCAAAAAGAAATCTTGCACAGAGTGCTAAAAATAAAAAGCCCCAAAAAACAAATAGAGGTGAAGTCCTGACTATGGACATTTGTATCCAGTCTAAAGAATCACAAAGTGTTCCACCCAGTGGTCATTGTTCACTGCCGGAATTCCAATTCATCTACACTGATGACTTTGGATGGCATGGAAGGGAGAGGCTGCTGCAAAACATCTGAACCAAACCATTTTGCGAGGCCAATGGGAGAGCCACTTCTCTGGCTGGGGCGATGGTCAAGCTGTGAATGCCCATGAGATAATCCAGTCCGAGGCAGCATGTTTTGAGAGGTTGTTTGTGCACCAGCAGCTGAACCCTGTGCTCCAGTGCCTGTGGAATGCAAAGCTATTAAGAGTTGAAGCAGCATGTTCACACACCACCACAATCTGCCCTGGATCAATCGCCTAGTAAAGGATGCAGACTCATTCTATTTGCTCTGGCAAATCTAGGTCTTGTTTTTATTCTCCTTAGTACACCAAATGAAGCTTCCTGACACTGCCAGTTCTGAACACAGTACCATGTGGGTTTTAACTGGAACACCAGCATCTAACAACATTGAGACAGGTGGGTAGCCTCCCACCCAGCAAGGAAGGGGAGACCGCACACAGGCTGCAAAAGGCAGATGTGTCAGTAGCAACATGCATCTTAAGCCCTAATCGTTCCCTTCATTCTAGCACAGGAAACTGCACTGGCCAAAACTCTTCCAATAGCCACACAAAATCAGTGATTATGCATATGTAAAGCAGCTTCTTGTTAGCACAGTATACTGGCCAAGTAGTACCTGGAACAGGCTAGTTACAGTTCTCATCTCACTCTTGTTTTACAGTTTAGCCTACCTGATCGTTGTAGCTGCTGTTGCATCATCGCTAGCTGCAGAGGTGTCCCAGAGCGTGGATTTAAGATGTGGTGGTTTGCTGTTGGTAGTGGATAGAAAGGCTGGCCAAGGAGGGGAGAAGATATTCCCTGCAAGTGAGACAGGTCCACTCCAGGAGGAAGCATACCTGGTGAACAAGAGTGACAAAAACTTGTTACCTTATAAGAACAAAGGAAGCTCAAACAAGCACTTATGTATTTAGGTAGGTTGGAATGTATTGCCTCAGATTAAAGGTGTTGAGGGAATACAAACTACTAGTAATAATTTGCTGTTTCTAATGTAGTCACTCTTACAGAGAGCATGCACCAACTTAAGCGGGGAAAAGTATGGCTCACCTGCTTGCAGCAGAGAAAGCTGTTGCGGATGAACCCCCTGCGCCAGCATTCTCTGGACCAGTCCTGGATGCAGTTGATGAGCAGGTCGTACGATTGGTACATGGGGAACAAGGGGTACTTGATGAACAGGACGAAGAAAAGGGCCTCCTGGTACTGGGGAGGCCATTGTAGGAGTCTTTCTACCAGTTGACTTAGGCCTGTAGTCTTGCTCTTTGGTGCAACGACTTGCTTGGGTAAGAGGTGTGGAACATGCAGAGCGTTGCAGTGCAGGTAGTTTAGTACCTAAGGTGGGCAAAGTTTCTTGATCTGCATTCTCCACAGAACTAGACAGTAGGTTATCTGTAGCTAGAATTGAATACAACTATTATAGTCCACAGCTAGAGATTACACCTAATTAAAATTAAAGCTAATGACTGGATTTGATAGCTAGAACTAGCTCCACTTTGGTCATATGGATTTAACAGTAACTATCTCTCTTCTTGATGCTTTTGGCCAGATTATTTCAAGACAGTAATGAGAAGGAATATATTGCACAGAAATCCCTTGACAGCAAGCTTCAATTTGGTCAGAACCATCAGTAGTTCCATCTTTCATTATTAATTTACATTCTTAGAAATTTTCACCTGGCACCATAGGTGAGTCAGTCCCAAAGGTGAAAGGATGTTAAGAAGGATCTTCACAGAAGAAAATTTGGAGTTGCGCCAGAAATTTAACCCAAAGTGGTTTTCAGTTTAGAGGTATCTGGAGATTAGCAGCAGTCTTCTGCATCTGGCATCTCCTTAGCAAAACCTGGAACACTAGAGCAACCCTAGAAGCTACGTCCACAGACCACCTAAGTCAAACAAGGCCTGAAATACCTAACAACTATCTACTACCAACTGAGGTACCCATAACAGTTGGAGAGCTAAACAAAAAAGCTAAAAAGTTAGTATGAAGTGTATAATAGGAACTACAAGCTATCTCTGCAGTTACCAGCTCTGAAACTCCATGTCATGGTAATTTGTCATGCTAGTCTCACTGGGTCAGGCAACTGGTATTGAGAATTTCCTTTTGACAGCCACTCACGTCAGCAGGGGTGATAAGACACTCCCTTGATCTGCTACACTTAAGAGCTTAACTGGTCTCAGCTTTAATTATTCAGTTAAAATGTCTCAAGGGGTTTCTAAGGTGCTTGCATTTCACTGCTGGTGCAGGAAGATACAGAAGCATTACTGTTAATATGCTTCTTCATTAAGACCAGTTGAAAGAGTGTTTTGGTCCAGGCCTTGGTGTCACTATTGCTCGAACAGACAGATAAGGAAACAAAATAGACTTAAACCCAACACTACTAGGAGACTGCATCTGCAAGTGTGTCCTCTCCACAAGCTCCAACTCTTCCTCTCATTATAGGCCCTTTCCTACACCCTCCTCACCTCCATGAATTCAGAATGTTGAAGGGCCTAGACCTAACTGATTGTATTGCAAATCTTTTGTGTATTTTAAAGCCATTACAATACCTTCATTTGGTCTCTGATTTTCATCTTTACCATCACTGACTTTCATTTTCCCAGGAACTGGATCATCTTTGCTCTTCTCCTTGCTCTCATACATCTTGCGAATCACCGAGGTAGGTGTAAAGGAAGGAGATAGCTGCAGAGAACATAGTAAGAAGCAATGCATTACTCAGTGCTTATTATCTGGGCCACGCTGCTCTAGCTGTGGGTGGACACCAATTCTAGCTCTTCTTTTCTTTGTAAAGCCCTTCTGAATCAGCCACTATGTGGCTGTGATTTTACTTCATTTCACACTATTTTATTGTTTAAGCACTTTGTACCTTTGCAGAAGTCAGATGCCTTTATTAAAACCAGCAGACATGATCAAAATTAAAGGTAGCTTAGCAAACTTGAAACAAAACAGATATTGTTTAAATTACAGCTGTTTCCTTACTGCTGTTGGTTCAGAGCAGCAGCTCAGCAGGAGTTACTACAGAGCTGCCTTACCTATATTAATTCAAAGTCTGACACATCTGCAGAAAGCAGAAAACTATTGCCTCATTTGGATCTTTCCTCCATCCCAGGTTGCACAGCACCTGTGCAAGCTACTCCATTAGTATGAATAGAAAAGGACTTGTCTGATTTAGGAGGTGACAGTTTTCATTAGCCCTGGGCTGCAGGCTAGCACTTGACTTATTAATTGGAAAATTCAGATCAACACAACATTCTGCATAGTGAGAGTGAGGCAACAGCTTAGCTTTGTTATTTTACTTATTTTCAAAGTGATCCTGAAGCTTCCAGGTAGTATTTCAACCTACAGATACTTAAGTCAGACACTTCCATACCTAAAGATCAGTGTTCTCTGATGTTGCCAACAGCTTTCGACACATGTCTTAGTACCAAAATGAGGTTCTGAATTAACATGGATATCTTTATTTGGTTTCAGAAGACCAGGTCAAGGTACCATTAATGGTGGCACTTCAGTTTTAGGCAAGACAGTGGTTAGAAAAGGCTGTTTTTTAAAATGAAGAGAATTCAGTTAAATATGAAGCATAACTCATTCTTCTCTCGTGACCACTGATAGGAATGATTATCTTCTCTACGTCCTCACTTTCTCCCACTGAGTACAACTGCTATGGTCAAGCTATTGAAATACACACAGCTTCTCCTACAAATCATACAGTAGAGGTACTGACCATGCTAGTAATAGATGCTGCAGGGGCTGGAGAAGATGCATTCCCTCTGTGTCCTGGTGCAGGTGATTTAGTCACTCGCTGCTGCCTGTTAACAGATAGGAAGTCATTAAGACACTGCTCTATCTCTTGGCACAGGATTGCCAAGAGCAAAGACCAAGTCACCAGTACTAATACCTGGTGAAAGACATTAACATTAAACACCAGTTGACAGCATACTCCTTAAACTTTGCAGTCAGTCAGATACTCACCTGTTTCTGTAGCCATCTCTGCTTTTGTCCATTTGTGGTTTACCAAAGCCATGCTGATAGAAGTTTGCTGCCTGCATGGCTAAATCATGTGGTAATGCCAGTCCCTCTAATGCAGCTTGCTGTATTTCCAAGGGACTCATCTGAAGTACAGTTGTAGAGAAATCAAAGTCAAAGCTTGAATTAGGTTGGGTTTCAGATAACTGAAGATTTACTGTTATAGCTACTTATGCCTTCACAAAGTGTCTGCCCACCAACAGCTATCTGTGTCACTGAGAGAAGCTTCAGAGACTTACACTTGAGGTACTCTAAGATGGGTCCAATTACAATTAGCCTTCTCTACCACATTAGACTGTATGCTTACACTGAGTTAATTAAGCAAAAACATCTGAAGGCAGCAGCTAAATTTATGTTTCCAGAAGTCACTTTGTGAACCACATAATAAAAAAGACAGATACACATTAAGCAAAAAGCATTTAATCTAACCTGTGCAGCAACCGGACTCATGGGCTTCCTTACACCTGGAAATGGATCACCAAGCAATTGCTGAGAACCTTGTCCAAAACCTAAAAAACACTCAACATTTTTAAAAGGATAAAGTTTCTTTCAACATACACAACATACATCCCTAAGTTAAACAATTCCAGATGAATTCAGGATTTCAGCTCATCACTTCAGTTACCTAGATCTATGCCTCACCCTTGTCATCAGACTGGAGAGCTACAAGAAAAGCTACTGGAAGTGTTTCTGCAATACAAGCCAAACAGTCCCTGAAAATTAGCTTCTTATAAAGTAGCTGACCACTCATCCAAATGTATTGGGAGGTCTGGCTGATCTGTCAAGCTTTTATGTTATCTGGAGATTAACAGCTTGTAGTGACAGGACAAAAGTTACCAGCTTCAAATTGCAAGAAGGTAGATTTAGATCTTAGAAGTTCCACACTGTGAGGATGGCAAGATGCTGGCATAGATTGCCCAAGGAAGTTGAAGATGCTTCATCACTGCATTGCTCAAGACCAGGCTGGACAGGGCTTTAAGCCATCCAGTCTAGTGAGATGTGTCCCTGCCCATGGCAAGGGAGCTGGAACTAGATGAACTGAGGTAGTAAGACATCTCCAAGTCAAATCATTACATGATTTTATAATTTAACACCAGAGACTAGTTAGCAAACAGGCATCTTGCACTCCAGAAGCTGACACTGACCCCGTTACCCTTTAAGTACCTAGACACTTCTTAGTCTGTAAAGCATTCTTTGAAGCAAACTCCGGTAATAAACAAGAGGAAAATAAAGTCTTGCAGCCAGTCTCACCAATGGGTGAAGATATTCTATGGCGCAGGTAATCAGCAGAAGCAGCTCGAGTTGTTGGAAACATAGGTGGGATAGGGGGAGAAGGTGCTCTTTGCGTCAGTAAAGAGGCTGCAGGTTCCAAACCACCTATCAGGCCACTTAAGACGTTTGATGAAGCAGGTCTGGTAATGGGTGGACCAAGGAGTTCCTAAGGATAAGTAATGAAAGACTATTCAGAACATGATCCAGTTATACTAATGAACCAAGTTTTACTACACCACAGGCTATACTATTTATAGCAAGTTAAAAGGCAAAGTGGACTTGTGCAGCTAGAGAGACCAATTTTGGTTTTGCCTTAGAATTAGGCACTTGAAAACTGAAAATGTAGCTATAATGGAAAATAGCAGGACAAGACAAATTGCTACATAAACTGAACTACTGACTAGTTCTCTTTGCTCTCTATAGAGGAGTGAATATACTGATTCCACAATTAAGGTCTCATTTTCAAGTGATGTGCTTTCCCACAGGGAAAATGCTTTTAAGTACTTCCCCAGAACCCCTTCCCACTTCCAGTAAGAAGTACCTGCAAAATATTCTTTGATAGAGGCTGGCCTGGCATCTCTGGAGGTGACATTAAGTGGGTCTCAATGCTCTGCTAAGAAAATGTAAACCTTTTAGTTAGATGTAAGTACAACAAGCAAACTCATTAAGAGAATCAATGTCTCATTTGTCTCAGTGACAGAATAACTTCACCTGTTCTGTTAGACACATGCTTTATGCATCAACCAGATAAAATTCTAGCAGATGGCTGAGCTGGCTCACATCTTCCTTCCCTAGCTAAGAAAATGCTATGTGCTAGATGGCATGCAAGTAGTTCAGTGTGCCTTATCCGAGTAAGATATATGGACTTGGATAATTGTGTAAACTGGAGATGAAACATTGGGCCAAGTGATCAACTGAAGCTGTGCGTGCCAACTGAGAAGTGTTCATATACTGAGAGAAATCAAAGAGATACTCTTCTATAATACAAAAGGACAGCCAGAAATCAAAGCCTGAATGTGAAACCTGTCTGCAAATCCTTCACAAGGCAAATTTACATTCTTTATCTTTCAGCAAAGTGGGATGAGGCTAAAAGTCCTTGGGTCCAGTTTGGCAGGAGAACAGATGCTTTAGACTTGTTTTAAGTATTTTATGGTGCCAGGAGTAGTTACTGATAGCTTCTGGGCAAAGCATAGTTTAGGCAGTTAGTGTCACAATATTTCATACTACAACCTTACAGTCTATTTGAAAACAAATCTGTTAATATTAACTCTTCCAGCTAACAAGCATTCCATTTTGCTTTATCTTAGTACAACAGACTTCAAATCAAAGTTGAAAATATTAGACTGCACTGATCTATGTGTACAAAAACAGAAGCCACAGAAGCACAACATTTGAGCTTCAGGTGTCAGCTGCCCCCACAGCACAAGGGTTTTTAGAGGTGCTTTTTTACAAGAGCACCAAGGTAACCGTTAAACTAACACCAGCAAGCCTTCCATGAAGGCTGAATTACTGATATCTTATATGGACAGTACCTTTCCTGAATATGCCTATGTCTTAGTTAAGGATCATGTTTGAATGTAAACACCAAGAGAATCTTTGACATTAATCAAAAAGTTCTCTATAGCAGATTAAGCCTTTCCAGGATACAGCATTTTTTTGGCAAGTATTCATGGTCTTCAAGACCAGATGCTAATCAATTGGATTAGATATTTACACAGATTCCACTTTCAGGATGACAGCAGTGTGTGGCTTCTCACATATTAGAGATCTGGGTCTTTCAGAAACTCAGCATGAAAATCAACCAAATCAACCCTGTGAACTGTTCACTGAAAAAAGCCCCAATTTTAACTTGTTAATTTGTCCATAGCCATCTCCCTTACTTCCCCCTCCAACAAAAACATTCTAAACGCTAGCCTATAGCTAATATCATGCTGCACCCAGCCATGGGTCACGTTATCCAAAGAGTTACGTAAGGAGTTTTGAGTTCATAGCCTACATCTTCTAGTCCAGAAGAACCCGGTGTCTACTACTTACATTGACTTTGGGCTGTGAAGGTAGAGTCCCGCTTGCCTTCATACTGCTGACTAGTTTGTTAAATGCAGTCATATCTCCATCTTTCTTGATCTGCCTGGAGCCAGCAACATTCAGTGCTTCCTCCACTTGCTCAGCCATAAATGGAGCTGCAATTTTTCCCTCCTGATCCACTTTCAAGCCTTTTAGCCCAGCTTCAACTTCTTCCACTGAAAGTACAACTCCTGAATGTGCTGAGAAATACAAGAGAAACATTGGTAAACAAACCATGGTTATTTGTTTACAAGTGAGCTAATAATTCTTGTGCAAGCTTGGAATACAGGTTGCCTGAAAACAAAGAACAACCAAAAGCTGCTGATAGTCACACTAGCTGCCAAACCACAGCCGACCTGTGTTTTTAGATTCATGTGAATTAAGAGTTTTGCCATGCAGGCATGTCAACCTACACAAGAACCTGTTCAGGTTTCAACTGGTAAGTTCTCACCAGCTTTCTTCTACATTGTAAGACATGCTATTGCTGCATTTTAAGCTTCACCTGCTTTTAACAGAGATGATTAACCTGAAAGATGAATATATCTCATTATATTTATTTGTTCTTTTTCAAAGTTCCATTTATCTTATACTTCAGGAGACCACAGACACTACAGCCACAGTGCAGGTGATGTCAGACTGTCTGAAGCTTCAAGTAGAGAAAATACATACCTGAAAAATGTAGTAAGAAATTCTGGAGAGTCGGTTACGGTTTGATGTGTATAAAGTTTTTAGTAGGTAATTTTGCTCAGAAATTAAAGCCCCTATGGAAAGATTTCACTGGCATAATCAGAATAAGGTGCAAGGTGTTAAGCAGCAGTACATTCTTTTTCCCCCCTGGGTATGGATATAGAAATATCTAGCAGAGACCATTATCAAGCTAGACATGCTTTATGGACCAGCTGACACACATCACAAGATACAACACCTGAAGAGAAAAGGCAGAAGAGACAGGAGCATGCCATGGGTTACTGTAGCAGATGTTGGCCCAAAGAAATAAGATTTACTGGAAATTTGGGGAAGAAGATGGAGAAAAGAAACAATGATGCAGACATGCAGCATGGAACATGGAAAAAAAATGACTGGAGAGGAACTGATCAGGAAAGTCCAACACTTGAAGAACTGTAGAGCATTTTATGGGAATATAGAACCCACACATCGGGTACTTCTGAGTGAATGGAAGCTTCCTCACAATTTGTCCCTTCATCCAATTTGTGAGGATCAAACTTCAAAAAAAGACTTCATTGTGAAAGCTAAGCAGAACACAGATAAGACTTGTAGTTCTATTTAAGTTAAAGAAAAAAAAAATCCATATGTTAGCAGATGCTCCCTACTCCCAGACTTGATGATTAAGAATATTTGCAGTGCTTGGATGCTTTTTCTTCCTAGATGCTTCACACAAACCAGTAGTGTTACCTTCTGTTCAATCCAGTTTACATGGCAATACATGCTGCTTGCCAAAGAGACCAATCTGGAATCAGACCTTGAGATAAAAGGAACACATGCATTTGGTATCCTCCATGCACACTACAGGCCTCAAACATGCAAATCCCTAAGTAAGAGGAGCTCTTAAACAGTAAGTTTGAAATTAGCTCTGAACTGTTTAGAACAGCTGATGCTAGCTAAAGCAAATTCTGCCAGACTAGGTTCTTCCAGGAAGAGTATCAAGATACTTACAGTATGCACCTGAGAAAACTGACATCCTCAAGCCACTGCTCAAATTTTAGGTACTGATTCAGAATGGATCAATGTGATCCATTACAGATGTTTAAAAGAATAACCATTGCTAATGTCAGAGTTTTAAATTCCACAGATTCAGAGCTGAGATTACCAGTCTCCAGTAGTAAAGACTTCCATAAATGGCACAGACAAAGCTGGAAACTCAGATCAAGACTTGCATCACCTTAAATCATGATTATTACTGGCCAGTAGAGTGGTCTGATAGAGTCCTCATGTCATCCTGTGACTAGGATGAAAAGAATCAGTGATGATACTGACAACTGATCTGTTGAATACTGGGTTTTCAGTAGGGTAAGTAAACCCATAATACCTTCCTACTGCTGGACTTGGCAGTGGAGGTTTCCAGAATATGAAGCCTCTTGCCTTGAGATACAGCATCACAAGAACTCAACAATATCTGAAGAGGCACTTACTGCTCTCTCTAAGCTTTTCCTTGTTGGCTGAAAGACTTGAGAGAAGAGGTTTTAAGTCCACTTTGGCTTTCTGTAGCATTTCTAGGATGTCCACTTTGTTTTCAGAGTGGTCTTCCAATGGAATGGGAGCAAAGTAGTTTCCAGAGTTCTGGCCAGGGGAGAGAATGGCTTGCTCTAGACCTGAAACAGTAAAACCAGGAGCACTGCGACATCAGTTCACCAACCCAATGTCTCAAGATGAACATATACCGGTAACCAACTTCAATATGCTAATGTCTCACACCTCTTGTCCAAGATCAGCTGGAAAGTCATCAAGAAGCATGACAAGAACATTTATAAAATAAGAGCTTACAGCTGCTTACCCTCAAGAGCTTTCAAAAGCATGTTAAGTGCTTAAACTGCAAGAGAATTCACTAGCCTAGAGCTTTAACTGCCATGTTCTTATTGGATGAACAGGAAAACACATGGAAGGAGGCTGTCTGACCCTACAGTGTTCTATAGTCTTACCTGCTAACCTCTCCAGTTCTTCATGTGGTGTAGATCTCAAGCTGCTTGACCGACTTCCAGAGCGACTAGGATTCGAAAACCACCTGCTGAACCTGCTAGCAGATACTGAACCTTCCCCCAGCACATCCTCTATCATCTAGGTTGTAAGGGGGGGGAAAAAAAAGAAAAAAATAATCTTAGAAGCAAGATCAATAAGTCTTTGTGACGTTAGTGCGGAACCCAATTCTTCTGCTACAGACAACTAGAGGCTGCTCCCAGAGTTCAGAGCGTTTGAACTGCTTTTTTTACCTTCCAATATGGCACTATTTGTGCAATCAGTGTAACCCACCACACAGCATTTACCAGTACCAAATATTTGTTTGGTGTAAAAGTGAGTGAGACAGCACAATCTGAGCATCCAAAAGCCATTAACTGTCTCATTTAAAAAAAATGTGTAAAAGCACCTGAGAAGCATTTGCCACAAGAATACAACTAACATCTGGTAATTCTAACAGTCAGATGACTCAGGCTGGTCACTATCAATGTAAAATAAGTCAATAGACCACACCCCACATACCACTTTTACTTTTCTTACCTTTCTACAACACTAAGTATTTCACAAAAATCTATCTACCAATTAGTTATAGCATCAAGAAGAGTCAAGAATTGCTTTTATCCCTAGTGGTGAGGTCAGAATAGAAACATTAGCAGCTCATTAATTAGGCTTATGCTTAGTCAGGACTTGGAGCTGCTCACGCCTTCTTGTGGTGAAGAAACACCAACAGTCCACATTACTAAAAATCCACTACTGCAAGAAACTTGTGTTGCAAGCATCAGTCTTTCATAATCTTCATACTAGCTCCCAGGTATCGGCAGCATCACCCCATGTATGATGTGGGCTGTGCAGTATCTAGTCACATCAACATGTTTAAACATAAATAGCCCTCTCAGTCAAAGGTGTTTTTCCAACCAGTAGTAGCAATTCTAAATGAATTTTCTAAAAGAATTAACCACTACCCAGAGGTTTAAGTACAGTGCAACTATCTCAGTATTCATCAGGTGTCCCCAGGCTTACTGCCCTCCAGAAAGTTTGCACAGAACAACTAACTTCAGCAATTCCCCAAACTGTAAGAGGGATGTTTTCAGCTATACTGAATTCACACAATGAATCTTTTCTGAAAAGAAACACTTAGGAAGATTCTGTCTTGAAAATGAGATGATCAAAGGAAATTACAACCAATCAGCTTGTTTGCCTCATACTCCTCCTTTGGAGATTGAGCCAGTCCCAGGGAATAACAATTACGAAATCAAGTAAAAGAACTTTAAGATCAAGTCCAAACTGGACCAAGTAGAGTCATAGAATCATAACGGATTGGAAGGGACCCCAAAAGATCATCAAGTCCAATCCCCCTGCCACAGCAGGATCACTTCACTAGAGAAGTTATGGAATCTTAATCACTCAGGGTTAGAAGGGACCACCTGATCATCCAGTTCCAACCCCCCCCACCAGGCTGGGACACCCCACCCTAGACCACACTAGCCAGAGCCCCATCCAGCCTGAAGTAACATCCTCACTCCAAAGCTCAGTCTCTGCAATATCATCTAAGAACGATAAATGCACAAAACAACAAGTTTCAGCTTTTAACTAAAAGCAGCAGCAACAAAAATGCTTCTGATAAACACAGCCAGTATTCAAAACCACCCTCACCGAAGCCAGGCCAGGAACACTTTTATCCAAGTTAAAGAACTCATTGAAGTCAAACTCTCCTGGAGCTGGTTCTTGTAAAACGGCTTCCCTAGGGACTTCTTGATCTGCTGGAGTTTCATTGGCAAGAGTAGTTTGCGTTTCATCCTCTTCTGCCACTCCACCATTGCATTCTATCCCTTAAAAAACAAAATCAAGTGATTGCTGAGTGACTGAACTGTTTCCGGTGGGAACAATGCCTAACCACCCATGCATTTGCCCAGGAATTAGAAGCACAGAACCACAGTAATGTGGCCACCTCGGCAATATTTCATCAGTTCTCTTGCGCTAGCTGCAGTCTGCCACAAAAACCCAGTTCCCACTATTAACTCCCAGCTTAGAGCACCTAGTCTATAATTACAATTATGTAGATCAAGAAAATAAGAATTACCATTGAACCATGTGTGAACCACTGCATGCCCCTCAACCCAGGGAAAACACAAAACATATCAGATGTTACACCACACCAAGCATATACACCTCTGCCAGTAAATTAGTAAGTGCTGCTTTTTTCCATTGAGAGTCTTCTGGCAGTTACTGCCTTCTCTTTAGATGCCCCAGAGACCACGGTCGTGAAAGCTGGTACTTGACATAAGTCCTTTAATATTGTCAAAGCATGAAAAACATTGATCCTACTCCTTTGGCAGGAGCAAAGCTCAGGTCATCTCTCTTGTCCCAAAAAGGCTTACAGTACAGCTTTCACAGTGCTAATAACAACTGCAGACTTGAAGACAAATTCAGACAATCTCCAAATTCAGCTTAAAGCTGTATTACTGGCAGCTCTACGACCAACTCAGCACTCTAAACATTAACATTACAAGGGGGAAAAAAAAATATTTCAAGCACCTCATGGCACTTGTTTAATTTAAACAAAGCCTTTAGCACCCAGCAGGATACACAAGCAGACTAGACCCTTTTAAACAGCCCAGAAACTCCTTGTATAGATGAATTATTTTAGGTTTTTTCCCAGCCTGTAAAAAATATTTTACTTTGTAAAAATAGTATTTTATCACTTCAAAGTATTTGCAATCCCAAAGATCAGTCACAGGCCTTACATATTTTGCTTTCTGATGACCAAAAGCCAAGCAAGTTTCAGATGAAGGCTGGTAATCTGCATCAGTCTTTACAGCTGTCTGGATGTGTAACAATCCCCTCTATACTGAGTGACATCATGCAAGCAGAGAAGCAAAACTGTGGTCAAATTTGCCATTACCTTCTTTTAATGAGGCTGTGCGCCGTCTTGTACGTTTTCTCCCCTTGTGGTCTTCCTCCAAAATTTTATCATCAAAGCCTGTGAGCTCAATGGTTTCAGACTGGCTTGTAGGACCAGCTGAGAACCACTCAGGTTCTTCTTCAGTGTAAGAGTCATTCCTTCTTCGTTCCCCAAAGATACGTTTGCTGTCACCAAATTCCCTCTAAATAGGATATTAAAAACATAATCCATTAAACAATGTTTCATGAGATTCCTTCCTGACCTCTAAAGCAAACAACAAGCTTTTCATGTCAGTTCTGGGTTGCTCAAGGTTTGTTTTTTTAAGAGACCTATAAGCACACTTTGCACGCTCAGTAAACTTTTACATTTTAAGCTTCACAGTTGAATTTCTGTTTCATTGCACTGAGAGCTACTGGTCTGCAAATGCCTGAATAAACTCACTTCTGTATCTTAAAAGGAGAAGCTACTAGTCTACTTTAACAAAAATAAATGCCTGAAAGCATGGAAAGCTTCCATCCACTGAGGTTAAAAACAAACTTGCTGACAACTGCTAGGAGCAACAAATGAACTCTTGTTCTTTTGAGGCTCTTGCTATTACGCCTACCACAGGCAAGGGCTGCACATTATACAGTATTACATGCGTCCTACCCGAGATGCCCAAAGGACTGAAACCCAAGTTTTTGAAGTGGAGTGCTCACCCTTTACACTTAAACATACTTTCTAAAGGAAACAGTCTGTTTGCACAGAGCACTCAACTGCTGTGTGCACTCAGCCCACCCCTGTTGCCTTTAACAGTTACCGAAAATTGAGTTAACACGCAATCAAGAAAAGAAAGAACAAACCCTGAAGCGTTTATCTTTGTAGTCCCTCTCGCGGTCTCGATCTCTGTCTCTTGCGTCTCTAGAATCACGTGTGTCTCTTTCACCACCCCGGTGGTCTTTATCAAAGTTACGAGAAGAGATAATTCTTCCACTGCCAATCCTACGGCCACCAATAACACGGACACCATCATTCTCCTTTTCTAACGGGCTCCCTGATCGACGTGAACTAACAGATGCAGTTACATGACAGCCGCCTCCAAAGCTTCGCCTTTGCGGACTTAAGACGACATCCAAGTCATCTTCTTTCACTCGTTCTCTTGGATCTGCAAGTCAGAGACCCCCAAAAAAAGCATTTAGTTTAATGTACTAGGAGACACAAGCTAGTTACACATGTAACACCCTTCTGCTCCATAGCCTTTCTGCTGTAATGGAGCTTTCTGAAGGAAAACACATGATTTTTGCAAAGTTCGTCTAGCTCAGACCACAGTAAGTCCAAAGGACAAAATAAATTCAATTCACATTTGGATATTGAGGAATCACTGCAGCCTCTTAGGAAGTACCTCTTAGGAAGTTCTTACCAACAGCCTATACTCAGTGTTAAGTCTCAATGCTACAAGAACACACTTACCTACTATCCTACGCATTAGCAAAGTCCTATCTGAATCCGAATCTTTTTTAAAGCTTTCCACTGGTGAAGTTCTTCCTGAACTTGGATATAAAGATGCATGCCACTTCTCTGGATCCCAGACACCATCACTACAAAAATAAAATGGCACTGTTTGCTACCTGAAGTCAAGTAATTCATAGTACTGCTGCAGAACACCTATAATTCACCGACTAGTGATGTGTACAGGTGAAAACATCTCACACCTTCTAAAACTTGGCCATGTATATTTTATTACCTCACACATGGTATTCTAGATCCCTTCTGTAACAATAACATCTAACATCAGATTACAAAAAGGACAAGATATGGACATTGTTCCACTAGTTACTGGTGAAGCTTGCTTCTTACACCGAAAACTAGCTTGAGCAGACCATATGCTGCTGCTCTTGAGCATTCAAACACCTTTAATGTACAAGTACATATGAATCTGAACAGTAAGTGTACTGCTGTGTGGTAAAGTTACAGACAAGCCAAGAATACTCACAACGGAGGACAGTATCCCATTAAGCAAGTCAGCTTGCTGCAACATGACCTAGTCAGTTTGTGCTCTACATCCATCTATCACCTTGGTAATTTTTCCTTCAAGTCTGTAAGACTAATGTTGTGCAAAGTTACCTTCTGCTACATCTATATTCTTGTCGTATCAAGCACAAAATTCCTAGCTAGAGCACTAAGCCTTACCTGTAGGCTAATACTTTTGAAAACACTATCATACACTAAACTCTGGGGCATGCATATCCTGCAGTAATTTAGGTTCACTTAGCTGAGAATGACATTATTTATACTTATTTTGAAATAAATGCGTATAGATTTTATATAATTGGGAAAATACCTGTCATATTTTTCAGAAAGGCAAGAAGGTCTTTGCTTAGAGTAGGGACGCTCTTTAATATCCAGCAGTTCCTCCTAGAAAAAGGAACAAGTTAGTTCCAAATCTCACTCAGACAAGATTCAAGCAATCCAAACTTCAGACTGTTCAGTCTGTAAAATCCGACAACCCAGGTTTCCCAACATCTTGTTTCATTTCCTGTGAAATACTGCAGTGAAAAGTTGACATTAGACAGCAAGTTTATTTTTCAGTTCTTCTGCCAGTAGCCACTGAGCAAACACTTACTTGAAGTCTTTCTCAGTCAGGTTCAGTCCTCACTAACATAAAGGCTGTCCAGATCACACATTTACCTATTACCTTCCCTAGACTGTTCAGCTTATAGGAAAAACACTGATAACTAGTGTGATAGTAAAGCATAATTGTTACTAGAGTTAGTAAGTTCTCAAGATGGAATCAAAATTCCCATGTTTAATGCTGTACATGATTCAGCAGGTAAAAAAGAGCAGTTACTAAAGTCAGTCTGGAAATTCCAGACAAGCTTGCCACTTCTAGTCACCAAAGAGCAAGATATCTAAACATACCATACAGCTACCCACCCTACGCAACATCAATTCAATGCTTTTTAACAGCTTTCAAGTACAGTCCTTAGTTTTCTCTTGCAGGCCCCAGGCAGGTAAGTTATCCTATAATCTACACAGCATTGCTGCTGTTTGATACATTTAGAAAGCTAGCATTCTGATCATCAATGCTCTGAATAATCATTAGCTTGGCTGCAGTCAAGATGCACACTTCCAATTAAACTAATTCTTCCTCTATTAGCTTTCTTCAGTCTACCTCAGGCCCAGCTGTACTGAATTGACTCACAACAGTGCAGAAATCAGTAGGTAGCTGGAAGGCCAGAAAGCCTAACAGCAGACATCATACATAGGTCAAACTGAAAAAGGAAATCTCTTCACTTTTCCCCCCCTCAAGGATACACTATCCTCTACAGCTCTCACATCACTATCCCCACGACTGAAATCAGTTTGTTAGCTATGCAAGCTTGACACATAGGTTTCCAGCTAGCAGCTTGGTAGCCAGATAAAACCTGGATATGGAGGCACACACACTTAGCCAAGCATCATCCTAAAACTACTGTTCAGCAAAAAGGATTCCATTAAAGGGAGGGAGTCTGGCCTCCCTGCCCACAGTTTCCCAAAATAAACTTTGATCTACAAGGACCATCAATGCTGTAATAGTATCAAAGCCTGATGCAGGTATCACAAGTATTAACAGGACCGTCCATCACCAGACTTCAAATCGACTGGTTTGTGACCGCAAGAGGGAGTCCACAGACTCACAGGCCATTCTTGTACTGAAGTGAGGAAAATTTCATTTCTTGACTTTGGCTCATTACACTCTAGTTCTGTGGAACTGTTACTTGGAAGAGACAGCTCATACAACACTCTCATAATAGAGAGGTTTAACACTAGCACTTCCAGAGTGTGGTTGTGTTTTGTTTCTTTCACACTAGTGGAGAGAATACATTTAACCATTAAACACTGTTCAAGCAAACAGTTAGAAGGATTCATAGTATAAGCCAATAGGTTTTGTACTGGCAGTAAAAACAAACACGTTCCCTTTCCAAATCAGCAGCGTGTGTCCTGAAATAGTGTTCCTCCCTCCTCAATTAGTGGGAAACTGGACCACGTGAGAACACTTTATGAAGCTGATTAGACTATCACCTTAAACTAGCATATTTAAGATGCTTGTGAAAAACTACCTGAATCACATCACACAAATATTTTAGTAGACTGCTATCTGGTGCTTCCTGATTTGAACAGGAATTGATGCCTTCCGGCACTGGTTCAGCAACTTCATCCTCCTCAGAAACCAAAGACACAGAATTAACAAAGCAGAGACTACAAATGCATCAGGTCCAGTGTACAGCTATCACCAGCAGTACTAGCTGAACTCTACTCAAAAAAAACCCCAAGCAGAATCTGGAGCTGCAGTTACAGCTCCAGAGAAGCTGAGCAAGACTAAACCAGCATAGATAACATTTTTCCAGTCCAAAAGTGTATACAGACACCTCTTTTTCACTTTATAGTTAATTGAATAACAAGGTCAGGACAATCATATACTCCGCACCTTATAAGGTGGAGCATACAGATTTTCTAAGCCAAAGAGGAAATAAAACCATACTATTCCCATGCAAGTTTTGCCAGTGTTGAAGGACTCAGGTTACTGGCAAAAGAAGCCAGCCCTACTATCTCAACAGCACAGAGCCACAACAATTTTTTTCTTTCACAAAACAACTCACTGGGAAGCTAACAGTCCAGAATTCCTCAACTAAGATAACACAGTGAGCAACACTGTCACACCTGTTCCACACTTCAGGCCATGTTTTGCAAAGTACCTTGATTTTCCACAAAACAGCAGCCACCTGTTCCCACAGCTTCCAGCAATGGGCAAATCAGCAACCACTGCAACTCATTCTAAAAGCAAATTTCTGCAGTGGTACCAAAACCCCAAATGAGATTTGAACCTTAAGCCCCACAGCTTATCAAACTCTCTCGGTAATCAGAGAATCTTTCACTTGCAATTTCGTTTTTTTCCACTCATATTTAGTGAGGTATCACAACTAAACAGAAGCACCAGTGTTAACACTAAGTATTTGTTGCTATCAAAACCACTTAGGCTTCCAGCAGACAATTATGAGCAATTCTAACTACAAGAAGGCTTTTAAGTAAACACATTAAAGCTCCTGACAAGATCTGGGAGGCTCTATAAATTCCCAAAAGTCATATCTACTCAAAGGATATGCTTTGGTCAACTTTTTAGAGGATCATTTCCAAAAATAGAACTAGAACTCTTAAGTGTAAGAGAAAGCTGGTAGAACAACATACTTGTCTCTACTATGATCTCTCCAGCACATACTGTGAGGTGCTTAGATATTAAAATACGATGCTGAGAATCAGAAGTATATCAAGACAGTACTGCATAGCTGCACTGCATTTCACAAACAACTCATTTTATACCATCTGAGAAATCCTAACCAAGGCAAAGGCCTTTCAGCCCATCACCTCACTGTTTCCCCTCTCACAGAGGGCTCCACTCCCTGCCCAACTTCTGCGATCAACAGCTCCACGCACAACTTTCAGAGGAAAGGGGAGAGAACCAACCTTTGTGTAACGATGGGGGTATTTTGTTGTAATTCTGTTCAGCTCCGGGAACACATCCCCGTTTTCAGTTTCTGCTGCACCTCCTCTTTTATCCATGGTCACCTCAAAGCCTCTGGCCACGGACCTGATGAAAACAAAACCAAATCGTCACATTTTTAGGTATGTTTCTAGCAGGTGCAGTTTTTGCCAAGCCCTGGACTGTTTAGCACTCACCAAGCACATAAACAGCTCATTCCCTAATAGCACTTTGCTTCTACCTGTAGCTCCCCCACTCCAGCCCAGCAGCTCTCGTCGGACCGCAGGACCCCAACCCCACAACTGCAGCCCCACTCAGGAGCGGCTTCAGCACAACAAAGGTCTCTCCATACGCTGGGCCGGGGGAAACGGGACATCCACACCCGTCCACCCCCAACCCCAGCCTGGAGCGGCAGCGCAGCCAGGCCCATCCCGAAGCTCCGGGGCCGCAGCGGCAGGGGAAGGCGGCGGCAGCGGGGCAGGTGACTCAGCGGATCCCCACCTACACCACGGCCCCACCGGGCCCCGCACTCACCGTGCCTGCGGCGGCTCTTCGGACGGCTCGGCTCCGCTCCGCTCGAGGCCTGACTGCCGCCCGCGGCGTTTCCTGCTCCGGCCGCCGGCTCCGCTTCGCCTTCGCCGCTGCCCTCGCTGGCGCCCTGCGCCGCGTTCACCCTCCTCTTCGCGCCCCCAACCCGGGCCGGCGCCGTCCCCGCCCGCCTCCGCTTTCGCGGCTCCGGCCCGCTCCGCGCTGGCTCGCGCGCCCGCTCCCGATTCGCCCGACGCTGCCTCTGCTTAGCCGCCGTGACCGGGGCCTTCCGCCGCCCGCCCCGCACCCATTTAATGGCCCGCGCGCAGGCGCGGCGACGAGAGCGTGCACCGGGGCTCCCCCGCGCGCCGCCTGACTGAGGAATGCGGGCGGCGGCGGCGGGGACGCGCTCCCAAGGCCTCTGGCAGCGCATCCTCGCTACGGATCGTGCCCGCCGCATCGAGGTCTCACCTTGTGGGCGCGGCGACGGACGAGGGGCGGCCCGGTGGATCCTGGGGATCCGCAGGCGGTCTGGACGGGCAGCCCCGCGGGGGAGGCGGCTGCCGGGAGCACCGGCGGCGGGACGTGTTGCGCGCCATGTGCGGGGCAGCGGCGGCGGAGTCGATTCCCTGGCGGGGAAGGCGGGAAGCGTCAGGGCGCGCGCGGGCCCTCGGTGCCCTCAGCCCGGCACCGCGGGAGGGCGGGCGGCGCGGCAGCAGCCTCCCTCCACTCCCCGCCACGGCCCGCACGTCTGCAAAGAGCAATTCACGGGAAGAATCCCGCTCACCGCTCGCCCACCGCAGCTGGTGGGTCCTGCCGCTGCCCCCGGCTCCCTCGCACGGGGGCACTGAGGCACCGGCTGGAGCGTCAGCGCAGGGTCCAGGTGCCCCTCTCACGCCTCCCTGACAGGCTGTGCGTGGGTGTGTGCGTGTTTGTGCATGTGTACATGCGGGTGTGTGTGTTAGACACCCCGTGTCGCTGCTGTGTGGGGTGACATCTGGCACCCCCGCACGGCAGCGGGCTGGGTGCTGCTGTATCGAGCAGAGCAGCTTGTTCGGAGGCACCAGTCCAGCACCGGGATTGTTGCTCTAACAAAGAGCAGAACCATTTCCACATCGGTTTGAGGAATTTATGTGGGCAGCAGGATCATTGCTGGGGGGCGTCATCCCAGCACCCACATCCCTGCTATCGCACGACGCAGTGGAGGCCCTGGGTTGCCGGGCTCCTGGGATGGGGACGTCCGTGTAGAAGCAAGGAAGGGCTCGCACGATCTGGTGAATGTTTTCTTCCACATCCCGTTACATTGAATAACCCCGGTGGAATGGAAAACACAGGTTTTTCGTTCATCTTAAACAACAAGGTGCTGTGTCAGGAGCAGATGGTGCTGTAACTGCTGTGAAGCCTCTCCTCGCGAGTTTGCTTTTCAAACACGGACACAGCAAGGCTCGATGGCAGCTGGAGCCCCAGGCGCCGGCCTGGAGTGGCCTGAGGAATCTGTGTGAGGCTGCACGTCGCTGTGTGCGCTGAAACACTGATCGGTGGTGCCTGCTGCCTGACGGGGACTCAACACACACATACGGACGTGTAGTGTCGATCTTAAAGGTCTCTTCCAACCAAAAAAGATCGATGATGCCGTGCCTCAGCCGGCCCGCACCCTCCCCGTCGCCAAGGGGCGCTGCGCTGGCTCTTCTGACGGAGGGGCGGTGCTCTGGCCCCCTGTTCCGGTGGCGGGCGGGGCTCTCCCGGTCCCAGCGGGAGCGGGAGGAAGGGCTGTTGCGGGCGGGGCTGCCCTCTTTCCGCACCGGTGTCTCTCTCCGCCTGCCGGTCGCCTCCGGCCCCTTCGCGATACGATCCGTTCGTGCGGGACTTGGGGGAGCGGCACTGCGGCCTCCAGAGCCTCACGGCAGGACCCCGGAATGTCTGTCCACAAGCACTAAACCCGCTCAGGTTGTTGTTTCGTGCAGGCGAACAGGGTGGCTGCTGTAAGTTACTGTGTGGTGGGGTTGTTTCTTCTGTGGCCCCTTAGCCCTCGCTTACAGCCTTTAGCTCTTTGGCTGGTGTGGGTGTCCTGGTCTAGAGGTTCCTGTCCCTGAGCCCTTGGCAGGTGGGAGGTTCCGTGCGGACAGAAGCTCTTGCTGGAGCTGGGTGGGATTCGCAGTTCTCTTCATTTTTATAGCCTTGTGGAGGGAGAGGAGTCGGTTTTGTCAGGTGTTGGTTTTGTCTCTCAATTCTGGATTTGAATTGGAGAATACAGCTTAGGGTGGTATCCTCTTCATAGCACCTTTCCAAGCACAGCAGTAGGTGGGTGCAGTAACCATCAGGACTCAAACGGGTTTGACTTTATTACGAGCAGATTGTGTCAGAACTGCATCAAGTCAGCAAGGCTGAGTGAGCAGACAGACGTGCTTCACATCCGTTGCATTATGCTGTTTGAATGCAGGTCAGGTGAGTGGAATCGCTGCCGTTGTTACCATGCAGACTGCTTTTAGCACAGATCCATTTGCTGGATTCATAATGATTAACAGGAACCAATTAATGCTGTGTCCAAGCTAACAAACAGCACTGCAGTGCAGAGTGCAATTGTTTACTGCAGACTTGGAACTATAGCACAGTGGAGCAACCCTGAAGCAGAAAAGCAATGATGAGATGCTGCCTGGTTAAAGACCTTGCCTCTAACTTCTTTTCAGTTATGACATCTTGGGCATTCTGTGGGACAGGAGAAAGCTTAGTTATCCTCATGAGGGTTTACTGGTCTTTATGGAGCATTATTAACCAGAAAGCGTTCGTTAAAACAAAGCCAAACCAAGCAGAAACACCACCTCCAAACCCATCATGAAACTTGATATTATGTGAGTTTACGTGACAACATTAAAATATAAAGATTCAGCTTGAGGTGTCAGACTGGAATGTGAGATATTTGCATATAGTTGTTTGCCCAACCACAGATTTGTTCTGTGGTGTTAGTTAGCTCTCTTACTCTTCCCATGCTTTTGTTTTCTAGCTTTACAAGGGAGAAACCTTCATTGACTCAGTTTTCATGGTTACTTGCTATAAATTCTCATGGATGTGTGCTGCTACAAATGGGTAGCAGTTAATGTTTCAAATTTAGGACTAATCTTAAAAATGACATGCATTGAAAAATCATTGGGCGTTCACATGGCACAGACTTAAATCTGCAGCTTGTACGTCTTCTCCCTAAGCTTGTTTTCTGGGCTACTTTGTGTTACACTGTCACTGCATGTGTGCTCTGCAATGGTCTCTTGCCCTGTCTTAAAGGAAATTTTGTTCAATAGTATAGGAACAGCTGAAGGCTGTTTTGCTTAAAATTAAAAATGCCTGAAACATTTTCAGTAGTTGCTTTAACTGTGTATCTTGACGTGAACATAATTCTTCCATCTGCCACACGGAGCCCACCTCTTTCAGAAAATATTGAAGTAATATTTTATATGAGAACAAGATTTCATTTCCCTTACAAAATACAGATGTTGTTTTCCTTCATTAGCTTTAACTCCCTGCAGCTTGCTGGAACAAGGCAAAAATCTTGTGGACAGGCCAAAAACACTGCCTGTTCTCCTATAAGATTTGTGTGTGTTCAGATTGTGTAATTGTCATTTTTCCCCTCTAATGATTTGTTGTTGATACTGTAAGTGGTTGTTCAGCTGAAGTGCTGAAAAATGTAGTTGTATGGATTGTGCCCAAAACTTCACGGAACTAACACTTCCTTTCCTTCTGGCTGTAGCCTTGTCCTTTCTGCCTTAGTTCAGGCAATTATTAGGGTAATACTTCAGACTATTCAGTTGCCTGTTATGAAGTTCAAGAATGTGTTTGTAGTCCTCGTGCAAATTTTGAGGGTGGTGACAGTATCTGTTTTGGGAAAGAAGCTTCAATACAACTGGTTCAGTGAGTTTATCTAGTTAGATTTTTTTAAACATTCTTATTTTTAGAAAACCGCTGAAACACAATACTTATTCATAAAACCAGAGTTGTTATTAGAACTATACGTGAAAGTAAACTGTATGAGGGGGAAAAAACATGTACACAATACCCTGACGTGTTTGAGGCGGCAGAAAAGCACTGTAAATGTACCTTTAAAAGTACATTGTGTGCCCACACATGGGACAGGAAGCACAAATCACAGAACATTAGGGATTGGAAGGGACCTTGAAAGATCATCTAGTCCAATCTCCAGTCACACAGGAACATATCCAAGCAGGTTTTAAATGTCTCCAGAGAAAGAGACTCCACAACCCCCTCTTCCAGTGCTCTGTCATCTTTACTGGGAAGAAGTTTCTTCTCATATTGATGCAGGACCTCCTGTGTTCCAGCTTACACCCATTGCCCCTTGTCCGATCGCTAGATGACATTGTGCGGAGCCTGGCTGCATCCTTCTGACACCCACCCTTCACGTGTTTGTAAACATTAATGAAGGTGATGCATTTTGATAACATCTTGTAGCTGCCAACTTCTAGATGCAAAAGTATGAAATAACAACGCTTTTCAGTTGGTCTAGGCTGACACAAGATATTTCTTACTTCCTTTTAATTTTGCAGGCTCTGAAAATGCACCAAACCCGACGATTACCGAGGCAGCACATAAGTCCAGCTGGGCAATCGCTTGCTCCCTGCTATGCCAGACCTCAATTTCAGGACCAGAGTCATGACAGTTGGGATCAAGTTGAGTGTGCCTGGCATCAGAGAAGGTGGTTAAAGGAATTCCACATCAGGTAATAAGTATAGAAGTACAAATAAATTTTCACTGAATAGACCAGGAGGATCACACCTAAAGTTTGGTTTCAGTGCAGCTTACAGCAAAGGTTTTTGTTCACAGGCGTGCCAGACAGTTCTGAAAACATCCTGTGGTAACTTGTGGATATGTGTTAGCACAGTCATCTTTCATACCTTTTTGATTTTCTAATGTAAAATTTTAAACTGCCTATTTACCTGCTTTTGTAGGGGCCTGCCAGGTGTAGTGATTTAGTCTTACTCTCTGTTTAATCTTGACCAAGAAGGGATGGTATTTGTTTAGAGACTGAAAGCCTAATGTTTGTTGAACAGGGAGAGCTGATGTAGCAACTATTAACTTGCTGAAAGAGGAAGGCCCTGTTTATGGCTTTGTGCTTTAAGTAATTACCTTGCAATGTCCTCAGTGTTCATTGGGGCCCTCTGTGTGCCAATTAACTCTTAAATCTTTGGGAAAAAAAAAAGGGGCTGAAAGGGGTGACAGCATCACAATCACATAAGCTCGCTGAGCAGTGGAATTGCTGTGGGAAGCTACAAAGAAGGAAGATCTGCCAGTTTCAGGCAGGGGTAAACAAGTGTTCTGGAAACAAGATTGACTCAGCTGATTGATTTCAGGGAAACAGTGGTGTTGCTGCTTCTAAGTCACAAGGCCTCCCAGTTAATCAGCAGCCTGCTCATTAGTGTCACTGGGTGTAGGTTGGTTTCTTGTAAGACATTTCAGCTACCTGGGTTTCCTAAAGGAGTGTGTCCCAATTCAAACCTTACAGTACTGCTTGGGCCTCTGTTACTGCTTGGTGAATAGTCCTGTTAAACATACTAATTTCAGGGTGTAAATGCATTGATCGTTGAAAATGAGACCCTTTTATTACTGAAACTAGCATGGAAGTTTATTTTTCTTGCTGCCTTGGAATTGACAGAGGGAACCGTTCCTTATGTTCCAGATATCTAGCAAGAAAATTCTTCAGTCTGTGGGCCAGAAGGACATTTGGACAAGTTCTCCCTTCAGAAGTCAGGTAGATAAAAATCAAGGGTGGAGTTGTTTGGGTTTTTTTGATTTTTCCTTTCTTATTTCTTTATGTTTTGGTGCTGTACCATTGGACTAAGAAAGTATGGACAGACAAGAAAATATGTGAATCATACAGTGAATAGAATCATAGAATGCATTGGGTTGGAGGGGAACTTTAGAAAGTCTATTCCAATCTCCCTGCAGTGAGCAGAAACATCTTCAACTAGGTCAAGTTGCCCAAAGCCTCATCCAGCTTGGCTCTGAATGTCCCAAGGGATGGGGCCTCCACCACCTCTCTGGGCAACCTGTTACAGTCATTCACCACCCTTGTTGTAAAAAACTTCTTCCATATATCTAACCTAAATTTCCTCTCTTTGAATTTAAAACCATCACCCCTTGTCCTGTCATAACAAGCTTTGCCAAAAGTCCCTCCCCATCTCTGTAGATTCCCTTTAAGTATTAAAAGGCTGCAATTAGGTCACCTCAGAGCCACCTTTTCTTGAGGCTGAACAGCCACAACTTGTGCAGTCTGTCCTCATAGAAGTGCTCTAGCCCTCTGATCATTTTTGTAGCCCTCAGTTTGGGTATCTTTTGTGATGATTTATTTTCCTTCTTGCTTCTTGTTGTTTGATTTAGTAATAATGGTTTAACTTTGCTAACTGAATTCATAGGAATCGGGGTTGTCTTGGTGAAGTTGAACTGTGTGTGCATATCAGTGATAGGGTATGGTTGTGATACCTGGTTTAAATTTATTAGTTTTTCAAAGTTGTAACTAGAGATTGAAATTAAGGTTATTTTACTGCTAGCAGTATTGTTCTTGAAGTATATCTACAAATGCTTTGGATGTATCAGACTTGGAAATACCTGTAGCAGATGATTTGTTTTTGTTGTTAGTGTTCTGTCAGCTGCTGAAAATGAACACTTTGATGCTCTCTTCTTGTTTTAATCTGCGTTTTTGTTCTTGTTTGACCACACCTTTGGGAGCTGAAGCAGCTCCCACTGGAAAGACCTGCATTTGTTTCAGTCAAGAGAATGATTAGCCCCTTAGTTACCCAGTCTTGTGGTGCTGTATCGAATATGTTCCTGCTGTGCCTGCCTTGATTGGTAAATTGAAGCTGTGCTGCAAACCTGAGCACTTCTGCTCTCCCATCTACTGAATGCAGAGCGATCGGACTAGATAGTCATTTGAGGTCCCTTCCAATCTCTAATGTTCTGTGATTCTGTGAATGTGCACTGCTTGGGCCCTGTGTAAATTCAGGACACTGATTTGTGTGTTTGTTTTAGGAGGATGAATGGAAATACACTTAAAGTTCAGCAAGGAATAGTAACTATAATTAATTGCCTTTTCAGATTTAAGATGCCCTGGTTCTCCATCAATTTTATTTGTGTTCTGTTAATGCATCAAGTCCAAACAAATAACATATAGTTCATTTATTTTTCTTTTTTTTCTCTTTTCTGCTGGAGTGCCTGGAATGACTTAGCAGCTTGGCTTGCGGTAGGTAGCTGTGCACTGCAGCTTGTGAGGGGATTCATAAATATGAGAAGGAACATCTTCACAGTGCGGGTGACAGAGCACTGGAACAGGCTGCCCAGGGAGGTTGTGGAGTCTCCTTCAGTGGAGACGTTTAAAACCTGCCTGGATGTGTTCCTGTGTGGCTTGGTCTAGGTGGTCCTGCTGTTGCAGGGGGATTGGACTAGATGATCTTTCGAGATCCCTTCCAATCCCTAATGATTCTGTGATTCTATGATTCATGTGTTTCTATGATTCATGTGTTTCACTGAGAGACCCCTAGATATTCTGGGCCTCATTCTGTGGTTACTATGCACATAACCAATTCATTAGGCTGGTGGGAGAGTTGTGATCAAAGGTTGCAAGTCTGAGCTTGTGTGCTTTCTGTTTGGTTAGCTTGTGTGTTTCCATGGTTCCTTCTGTTTTCCTTCTCTCCGTTACAAATACAAATTGATGAGACATTTAGGGAAAGTATTCATTGTGCAGTTGATGAGATTTTCCAGTTCTTAGGCTGCTCCCCAGGTCATCTTAACCGCAGGGGAAAATGTTTGAAAGAATATTAAAAAAAACCCAACCTGCTTGAAATAGTAGATTATTCTTTTTAGTCAGGTGATCAAAATCCTAATTTCCTTGTGCAGACCTTCCTATATTTGAATTTGTAGTGGTTCATGATTCAGTTGAAATGTGACCTCTTACCTGGTCAGGTGTGTTAATGAGATCTGGATATAAAAGCAGAGAGTTCCACTGAGGTTAAAAGATTTGAAGGTTGTGTGACTTCCGAATCCATTTTGTGCATGGCTCAGCACCCATTGGAAGGAGAAGGGATGTGAACAGGTGAATGGCTTTGTTTTTAGCATAGATGATGCACAATTAGCTGAAGGAGTTCTTCCCAGAGAACCCTTACATGGGTTTAAGATGTTGAATTTGGGATGACTGAAGATCAGCATGCGGTTTCTTAGAAAGAACACAATGCAAGCACCAAAGTGTTGTAACATCTGAAGTAGCTTTTGTATTTATTTCTCTATGTAAAATACTTTCATAGAATCATAGAATCATTACTGATTGGAAGGGACCTCGAAAGATCATCTAGTCCAATCCGCCTGCAACAGCAGGATCACCTAAACCAAGTCACACAGGAACCCGTCCAGTCGGGTCTTGAACATCTCCAGAGAAGGAGACTCCACAACCCCCCTGGGCAGCCTGTTCCAGTGCTCCGTCACCCTCACCGTGAAGAAGTTCCTTCTCAGGTTGATGTGGAACTTCCTACTTTGTGTTAAAGCAACAAAGAGCAAAGTTAGCAAGGCAAATACACGTTTCATTATCAACCGTGCTGGTTGGTTGAGTAAAATGCAGAACTGAGGAGAGAAGGTGGAAGTTATTCATAGGTCCAAAGTCAATTGGCACTTGTGTATTTGGCAAGTCAGTTAACATCATTTGTTTTTCCTTCCTTGACTCTGTGTGAAGTACTTACAGTTAGTGAGCTGATTGCTTCTTGTCCTACTTCACAGAGGCTTGGAATACAGTGTCACAGCAGGAAAGTGTTTTTTAAATGCAATTAGATGCTGTTAGGCTAATCGCACAAGACTGGAACAGAGGTACGGTAATCTTCATTGAAACTGATTTGTGGTTCAACCTGGAAACCTGGGTGATGTTTCTCACGTACAAATCTTTTCAACTGTTTAGAAGCTTTTACGACCAGAAGATTGTTCAGAAAAGTTTTGGAGAGTGGAAGAAGCAGCACAGTGTTGGCAGAGAAAGGGAGCTCAGCCTCAGAGCAGCCAGCCATTACAGGTTTGTGAAATGAACTCCTGTTACTGTGTGTTTATATTAGTATGAGAGATTTTCCATAGGTTCTGAAGGAGTTATTAGTACCAGTGAGTTAGATCAACAGTACCTTCAGGCCAAGAGAAAATCTTCATTGCTTATTTTACTATTTTTCTTCTCCCTTTTATTGTTGCTGTTGTCTTAGGGTGAAGTCAAAATTCCCTCTCCAACATATCCTTAGAGAGCAGCTGCACTTGAATAAATCCGGCTTCTAGGTATCGGTAGCTATTTCACTGAAGGGCACTGTTTAAATTTTTCAGGCATTTCCTCTGTAACTGGACATTCCAGGCTTGGAGAACCTATGTGTGGCAGCAACAAGGAAAGAGGAACAAATACCGTCTTGCAGAGTCTCATGGTAAGTGAAGTGATGGTAGTTACCTTTACATGGGGACGCAGTGAGATGGGGGTTTCCAAGGGAAATACGCAGAATTCTTGGTCCCTTGTACATGTTTGCACTGTGACATCCCCCAGCCCTATGCTTTTAGGTACAGATGGTTCTCTGTCAGTGGGGGGTGTCCGTTGGATGCACTGCTCTGTAGCTATATAGTTATTGTGGGCTGCCAGCAAATAAGCTTAAGGGCCTGTCCATCTGCTCTGGTTTCAGTTTGGTTTTGGTGGGGTTTTTTGTTTGCTTGATTTTTGTTTTGTTTCTTTTTTTTACCTGATCGCCATGTGCTCCAATAGATTTATTTTTTTAATAGAGTATGTTGCTGGGTTTCTCTGCCAACTGTGGTTACAGAAGTTAGATAACAATTCCCTGTGGTATTAATCACATGCTTTATCTGTATTCAGTATTCGTTCCAGCTTGTGTCTTGCAACCGAAAAGAAGCTTGAGCTTTTGAAATCCCCCTTGTCTGTCCAGATTTTGTTCTACAGGGGATTTGCACTGCTCATGAAGTTTCCTATATTGATTGCAACTGCCTCTGGTTTCAGGGAATATCAGTTTCCCTGAAGGAGAGGATCATAGAATCGCAGAACATTAGGGACTGGAAGGGACCTTGAAAGGTCATCTAGTCCAATCCCCCTGCCACAGCAGGATCACCTAGACTGAGCCACACAGGAACATATCCAGGCGGGTCTTAAATGTCTCCTGTGATAGCCAGTCCTTAGAGGTGAAACTGTGTTTTAGTTCTTTGCTGTTAACTGGTCTCTCTGCATATGAATGTAGCCTCAGAATATTATAGAGACCTTTGGAAACACTCTTGGGCTATCTAGATTTCCTTTCTTCCTGAGTGAGGCCACAGTACTTAGAGAAGCAGCTGTGTGTCAGTTAGACTTGCTTTGAGGTAGAGTAATATTTTATTCACCAGATCGCACAAAATCTCAGAACAAGTTTGTTTGTTTGTTTTTTAATAGAAGTCTGAAGTGGCATAAAATCACTGATGTTTTCTCTAAAAACTTTGCTTGGATAGTGTTCGTTCTGACAAGCCAGACAGTTGTAAACTGGAATGTGTGACAGCACTTCTGTTTTTAGCTTTGTGACCAGCCTGCTAAATAAACTTGTCTTGTTTCTGGTTGATTTCTCTGCTTGTAATAGAGGGTAACTCTTGAAAAGCTACTGATGAACCTGATGAACTTTGTTTTTAAAACAGACGAAAGAAAATCCTGTGGTGCTTACCCAGTAAGCTAGTAACCCTGAATATTGTGTACGATTAGATACCCTGTAAGCACTCAAGACAAAGCAGTGCCATTGTGTGATAATTCACGCTGCTCTGAACAAGTGATGTGATATTGTCAGCGTTTCAGAGACTCTTGTCAGGGTGGCACCCTCGGCCGGGGTGAATGGTCGGCGTTGCGGCTCTGGTAACTCTTGTTGTTTCAGGGTTTCCCACGAGGTGTCACTGCGGGTTGCGGGGACTGGAGGTGGAGCGCGAGTGGTGGTGTGGGCTGGTTTGAAATGCCACATGCTGGAACGAGTTGAAGATGCTGTAGTTTTTCTGTCCTGCACAGCAAAGAGGCAGAAGTTACTCAGGACCTGGCAGCGCTGGCTAGTTTATGTTGATGTCCGAAGGACAAAGCATGGGATGCAGTCTGTGGCACTGGCATTCAGGGAAAGAAGCTGTTTGCGGTAAGAACAGAGTGAAAACAAGATGAGGTTTTTACTTGCTTTCTCTTATCTTTTCCTGCAGAGACTTTGCTCCACGTTCAGTTGATTTTCTTTTCGTTTTCCTTTTTGGTGCGTGTGTGAATTCTTCTGGTATGGTATCACAGACTGTGAATTTAAAAGGTGGTTATTCATACCTCTTTCTAGTGAAAGGAAGGTGATTTCTTGCACCAAACTATGGAACCTGCATTTGAACGTGTCTGTAACGTTGTTTTGGCAGCGTATGGTGGGCGATGTGGAGACGACGACATTACCAGCGCTGCACTGGGCGTAAAATCAATATCATAGCTCTACAGTATTGGGCCCAGAGCCTGCAATTACGAGTAAGTCCTAGGAGCTTCATCCACCACCTTTTCTTACGTTCAAGTTACGCACGTGTGACAGTTCCTACATGACCCTTTCTTCTACCAGGCGTGGTTGCAGTGGCGAGAGCTGTACTTGTACAACCAGAATGCCAAGCGGATGGAGACTAAGGCAGTAACTCACCATCAGCACCGGGAACTGAAGAGGTGCATGCAAGCATGGCTGGGATACTTAAATCTCCGCAGAGCAAAGAAACTTCAGAAAGGTGAGTGCAAATGATGAGTTTAGGATAGAAAAGGGCTCAGACCCTTTGGTTAGGACACAGTGATGGTTTTCTGCTCTAGGAGACACCACAATGTTACTACTTGCTTAGCAGACGATTAGATTTAGTTTGGACTGTACACTGTTACAGACCTGGCTGGCTAAGGTTATCTACTGAACTGTTGGGAAGATACCTGTTTTCCATGTGATGAAAGAAAAGGCTGAACAGTTCCCTTTATGAAAACTTGAACGTGGCATGTTGTATTCTGAAATATGTGCGAGTAGGACATTTTCAGGACTGTAATCAGTCAACCTGCTTGTGGATTTCTTGATAATCAGACAAATCAGAGCTTGTATGGGGTAATGAAAATGATTACATCAGCTCTTTTGTTTCTTCCCTTGAAGTCACTGGAGTGGGTTCAGACATTTGTGTGAATTTCCTGTTCATCACTGGCAGTGGAAAAGAATCCAGCATGGATATCTGGGAACCTGTAATAGGAGCCTGCTGAAGTGTAAGCAAGCTTCTGTGTGTTGAACAAGTGATCCAGTGTTTTAACTTCCCCTTCCTAGGTCAGTGAAGTCTGTTACTGCTTTATAACTGCCTTTGTGGTCAATAGAAAGAATATAGTCCATAGCTGAGTGTTACTGTGAATTCTTACATTTCCCAGTGTCGGAGCTTCTGTTGGTTCAGAACCAGTGGCTTGAATGTCACAGTCTCTTCTGATAGAATTCGGGCCAGGGTGGAACCAGTCATAAGCAATTTGTGTGCTTGTTTTCTAGAGCTGGCCCAGCAACATCACCAAAGCAGGATAGTCCGGCGGTGCTTCTCTGATTGGTGGCTGTCATGGGAGTGTAGGAGAAGAGTGCGTGCTCACCAGGAGGACACTGAAAGGCTAGCAGCAAGGATTGCCCTTTGGAGAGCCCTTGCACACTGGAAGCATTGTATCCAGTCTCAGCCCTTAGCAGGGGCAGGGTAGGCGCATTCCTGCAGGGGAAAGATCTGATTAATGAGCAGGAATGCTGCGTGGAAAGTGGGGTGACAACACACTTGTTATTAGAAATATGCGTGTAAGGCCATACTAATGTTAATGATGCAATCTCAGTGACAGAATATTAGCCTGTTGACAGTAAAGAATCTGCAGGAAGTAACGTAAGGTCAGGAGGAATTCCTGCCTTAATAGTGATTCAGAAATCACAGAATTGTTTTGGTTGTAAGAGACCTTTAAGATCATCAAGTCCAACCACTGAGGCAACACTGCCAGGTCACCAGTAAATCATGTCCTTCAGCACTACATCTATGTGTCTTTTCAATATATTTACAGATAGGAACTTCACCAGTGCCCTGGGCAGCCTATCCCAATGTGTGATAACTCTCTTTGTGAAGAAATTCTTCCTCCAATCTGAACCTCCCCTGGTGCACCTCACAGCCATTTCTTTTATCACTTGCTGCTTGGGAGAGTAGATCGATCCCCTGCTTGCTCGAACCTCCTTTTAGGTAGTTGGAGAGAGAAGTAAGGTCTCCTTTCAGCTTTCTTTTCTCCAGGCTAAACAACTGTGGTTCCTTCAGCTGTTCCACAGAGCACTTGTGCTCTAGATTCTTCACCAGCTATGTTGCACTTCTCAGGATACACTCCAGCATCTCAATGTCCTTGTAGTGAGGGGCCCAAACCTGACCCAGTATACAATACCAGAGGTATAGCGATAAGGTAAAGTCTAAAAACGTGACCATAATCAAACTTGTACAGGTCATGGTGCTGGAAATTCAAATATTGGGGTAAATTGAGGTGGAGATGTGGTGCCTCTCTCTTGGAGAAGATTGTGTTTATACCTGGATGGATGTTTCTGTGTAAAAGATGCTTTAACTTGGTGACAGATGTTGTACTGTGCGAGGAAGAAGTTCAACAGCGTGCATTGACTGAAAAACACTACAGACATCATCTGTTGGTAAGAGCACAGTTACATCTCAAGTAGAAGAGGCTGTGGAGAGAATGTGAGTGCTTCTTTCTGGCAGAGTGCCTGTAACATGGGATGGGGGGATGTGAAGTTGGAGGTGCACCATTGTCTGCCACAGTAAGCTTGGATCAGGCATCAAGTTCCTAAATTCCAGGATTCTGCAATAGGCCCGTTGAATCCAAATGTTCTGTTCTCCAAAGCCCTTATTCTTCCAATTGGGAAGCTGCTGAAGTAGCAGATTAATCTTGATGGTGTTGGGCTGCCATGCTCTGTGGCCATTTCACCATGACATGGTGTGTTTTCCCCCTTGAATTTTCCTGATTTATTTGATTTCTTCTCAACTCTACCCTGAGTGTTTGTCTGTTCATACTGTTCTACTACAGGAGTTTTTATTTCCCCCAGCAGTGCCTATGTGGTTCCGTTCATGTCATGAGTCCAGAGATTATTGCGTATGCAGGTAGTTGAGTAAGAGACAAATCCCTGTCTGGTGGGCACAAACAAGCCTCCAGCTCTTTCAGAAGTGAATAATTTTCAGGTGTGGCTCAGCACCGATCGTAACAAATGTGCAATAAACCGGTTTGGATCATGGATTAAAAATACTGGGGGTTATAAAATCACTTTAAGGTTGAATGATCTCATAATGCTCTTTGATATGTTCGAATCAAGGCATTGCAGGATTGTAGACCGAAAGGCCTTTTACACAGGAGTGCTGCAAGAGAAGCAAGTCCTTATCATTGATAATAAACAAGTTATGAGTCTTGAACTGAAGGAAGAGAGAGATTGGGAAAACCTATTGGGTAGTGGTATGGATAATTGAACAAGGAGTTAGATGTCTTACGATGAAGACCTGGGAAAGTGGAAAGGAATTGTAGTTTAGCTGGAGCAGTGACAGTGTGTGAGAGGGAACTGATGGATGGCATAGACAAAGTCATAAATCTAGCTGTTGCAAGGGGCAGTATGTAAGAGCAGACCGTTGTAGACTTCTTAGTGCTTGCTGATTAACATCACATGAAAGCTGTGTCTTTTCTTACTGTTACAGAGACTGGGGTTTAAGGGTCTTCAGCAGAATGTCACCAACACACGCCTTCAGCAAATGAGAAAAAACCTGTGCTACCGTCAGCATCAAGTTACAGTGAGTGTGGCTTTTGTGTTAGGTTTTGTTTGAGCTGTCTTAGTGACTTAGCTTTCACCTAAACAGTCTGCTTTGTTAAATCAGTGGCTTTTTTTCCTAAATGCAACTAGCCTCAGAAAATCTCCTGTGTAAGTCGCTCTTAGATGTGCTGTTTTAGTTTTATCTTTCCTGTGTTAACTGTGATTTTTACCAGAAAAATTCATAGCTGGCTGTAAAACAGATTTCACAGAATCACAGAACATCAGGGATTGGAAGGGACCTCGAAAGATCGTCTAGTCCAATCCCCCTGCCACAGCAGCATCACCTAGACTAAGTTGCACAGGAACATATTCAGGCGGGTTTTAAACATCTCCAGAGGAGGAGACTCCACAACCCCACTGGGCAGCCCCTTCCCGTGCTCTGTCGACCTCACTGGGAAGAAGTTCCTTCTCGTATTGATGTGAAACCTCCTCTGTTCCAGCTTGCAACCATTGCCCTTTGCCCTATCACTAACTGTTGCATCATGCAGTTTCACTAGGACAGTGATAATTTCTCTTTTTGCATTTTTCTTCTCCCTCAAAGTTTTTTCATGTCTTTGTTGTTTTGTGTCAGGTGCTGCAGAAGTTCTGGAATTGTTGGAAGTCCCAGTTGGAAGAGAAGGAGGAAGAACAGCAGCAGGCCTTGATATCAGTGGCGTGTGCCCGTTACAGGTACGCACAGAAATCTTCATGTAAATTACTACTAACATGGGATTTGAGGGCCTTGGGTTCTCAGTGCACAAATCCCAGGGCTACAGTTGGAACTGAAAACACTTCGGCCACAATATTATGGTGTTACTGTCAAAGAGATGAAACCTGTTGAGTCGTCACCAAGTTACTTATGATTTATGATGCTGTTAAAACCTATTTCCCATTTTCTGGATCAGAATACCAACAATATACTAACAGTTTTTCCTATGGGCTTGAGAGTGCAACTGTGGTGTGTTAGCTGGAGACGGGGGAGAGAAAGGCTCAAGGAGGTTAAGCCTAGTGACGGTGCGTAGAAGCATGCAACGCTAGGAGACAAGGTTGGACTCGATGACCCTGGAGGTCCTTTCTAGCCATGATGATTCTATGATTCTATGAACTGTTGCAGTGTAAGTGAGGCACCTCTCACCAGAGAAGGGATGAGCAGGTGATTTGAAGGTTCCTCTTGATTCTGTTGATTTCAAGTGTCAGGAATATTCTTGTTTTCAGACTTTTCTTTTTAGAAGGAGTATAAATTAAGTCCTATTTCCTGACACAGAAGAACAAGTGAGAACTGAGCTCTTTCTTCAGAGGTCTGGGGCTGCTTTCCGAAGTAAAACTTTCATGGCAGCTTAACAGAACTCAGCGTCCTCCGAGTTCTGTTGGCCTCTGCATGTACAGCCTGGCTTACAAGTCAGTGACCCAGTTGCTGTGTGTGACGGTCAGACCTAGGAGATACCCTGGAAGAGCTGTCAATTGAGATTTGTGACTGTCTGCAGATCAAAGAGGCTCTTGCTGGCAACTCTTAGTACCCTCCAGGGAAACCTACTGCACTCACTTTGTTTACTGTAAACCAATAAACTTGTAATGAGCTGTAAGAGCTACTACCAAAAACTACCTGGTGTAAATCCAAACTATCTTAGGCCTCTTTAGATCAGAGAAGAGCTGAGGCTTGCTGGCAGTCAGTGACTGAGTTTGGGAAAGAACTGATGTTGTTTAACCTATGTGTTATTCCCATTAGGCGGTAGGTCAGTTTCCGGGCTTGTTCACGAAGGTGGCTTCGACAGAATCCCTTTAGTGCTGACATCAGACCACTCTGCTCTTTGTTATTTGTTGTTACAACTTTTTCCAAGTCCTATTAAAATCTGTGGTTTGAAATAAAAACGTAGAGTAGGATTTTCAAAATAATCCCATGGCAGGAGGGAGTGGACTGTATTTTTGGTGGAGAAGAAATACAAGTTTATTAATATATTTCTTTGTGTTTATAAATAAAATTAATTTGTTAGAAGTCAGAACTATCTTTTGAGTTACCTGAGTAAAAGCTAAGGATTCTGATAACTTCAGATAAGTTGTTAATCTTGTCTCATATATTTCAGGGGACAAATTGCCTGTTTTTAAAACCCAGGGAATAATGAGGAGATATGGCTGCCGAACTGTTGAAGTTGTTGATGGATCGGTCTTTTGATGTTCATAAAATCAGTCTTCTTTTGATGGAAGTCTCTCCTGTGCTGACCTTCTCCTTTTTTGCTGCAGGAGGGTGTTGATGAGACGAGTATTTGACGTGTGGTTGCTGAAGGCCCACAAGCAGCAAGAATACCGAATGGGAGAGCAGAGGGTAAATGTAACTCCTTTGCCTGGACTTGCTTAGAGAGTAGAGGGCATGGTCTTGTAGTTACCATCTGTGAACACCAGCTCCTGTGAGATGGGCTTGAGTGCTGTAAATTCCCTTTCCCCTGGTGGGGGATCACATAATGGGAAACATTACAACCAACATTTACTAATGACCTTTTCTGAGTGAAGCTCTTTATTAATAATAGAGTCAGGCTGTTATTATTAGAGGATAATTATTCACACAATTCATTCACTTATTCCCTCACACAGTAAATATGTGTGTCCACTCTCTCTCACAGTCTCTGTTTTGTATTTACTTGGCTGAAACAGTATAGCAATAAAGAACCAGCTCCAACCTATTTAAGAAATGCAGGGCTGTACTGACAACCTAGCTGCTTCTGTATAGTTGTCTGTAAAGTCGTTTAAGGGATCCTTAAACTCCTAAGATGTGTATGTGGTCCTGTAGTCTTTGTATGTAGCAGCCACTGCTGCTGTTTATGTGCTCTGAGTTAAGGAATTCATAGCTGATGGCTGCGTGTGTGGGTAGCCTTGGGCAGATAAGGTTGACTGTTGGTGTTCTGAGATTATAAGTTCTTGTGAATTCCACAGGACTGGTTTCTGGAGTTTATCAGTTCTGGGAAGTCCTTCACATGCTGCTTATCAGCTTGTGTTTTTCCTCTCTTGGGCCTGCTGTTCTCTGGTAACAGTTTCTCCATCAACGTGACTGTACAGCCATATGTGTCACCTGTAGAGCTCATTGACATAACCTTGGAGCAAAGGGGCTTTGGTGATGTGTCCACTGGTGACCAGTGTGAGAAGAGGAAAACAACAAACACTGGACAGTTCTGTGTGTGTCATCTTTAAGGAATTGTCTTCTGTTGTTTGTACCTGGCCTGTGTCATGAATTCATTGCCACCTACTTTCCATTATAGGCCGCACTTCAGTTTGAAAGGCGACTATTGTGTTATTCCTGGTACTTCTGGCGTAGAAGAATGGCTGCACGTTTAGAGGAGCAAGAGAGCTTGGTCTGTGCAAGGGACCACTACACTAAACTGCTGCTGCAAAAGGCTTTCTGTCTGTGGAAACAAAAATCTCAGGAGAGACAAACGGAGTACGAAAGTTTATTTAAAAGGGAGAATTTGGATTTGCTCTGTGGTGACCTACTTTTGACAAAATAGCATTAAAGTCACGATGATTCTGAGTCCTTATTTGTGGCTTGGAATCTACTACTTTGTTTTTCACTAAATTCCTAAAAATAGCAAGTGTGGGCTCAAGGCTGTGCTAGACAGGTTCAGTAACATGGACTGCATTAAATTACTGTTCTTACAGGAGGCTCAAGGAGATGCAAGCCTTAAGATTTCACTGTTCAAAGTGTCTGCAGAAGACTTGGAAAAAGTGGAGAGAGGTGAGAGAGTTGACAGATCATGAATCCTTTTGGTTATGTTCAGATTGCCTGTACCCATATGGCTAGAAATTGTTTTAAATTTAGTTGTTCCTAAGCTGCCTTCCCAGGTGGGTTAAACCAGTTCAGTGTGGGTGGAACAGAAGCTATGGAGGGAGGAGAGGGAGTTCTTAGACTTCTTGTTCATTTGCCTGGGTGCAGTGAGAATGGCCCTGCAGAAGATTTAACAGGGAATGTAACCAGTCCTGAGTGATGGAATTGTCCTTAGTCCTGTGTCCTTCCTGAAACTTTACTTAGGTTAGAAGTTTGTAGCAAGTCTCTGGTGTCTGGTCTGTGGTTGTGTTCAGGTCATAGCAGACTGTTGCAGACAGCGCTTGGCTTTCATGCTGGGCCTTTTACTTGCCACGATGTGATGTAGCAAATATGCCCTGCAGCCCGTCTTGAGAATCTTGAGAAGTTTTAGAGCTGATGCTAGTCTTAAACTGTTAATTTGAGTGAATTGTCTGTCTTTAAGAGGATTCCTAAAAACAGCAAGAAAATAAAAGCCTTAGCTAAGCCTTTTGGACGAATGGAGTGCAGCACCAGTTTGAGTGAGAACCTGTTACAGCAAAATGATGTTTCTCCAGTGACTGGGAATGGTCCGTTCCCCTCTGCTCTCTGCCTTTGCCTGTTTTCCTTCCACCATGTGTACCTATCTTTTCTCCCTTTTCCCCCCTCACTCCCTCCTTATAGTACGTGGGACATCAGCGTGAGAAATGGAGGAAGTTGGTGCAAGCAGACGTGCACTATCAGCGCACATTACTGGGCAAGACCTTGGCAGCCTGGAAGGTAGGAGGAAATGTCCTCTCATTGAGAGACTTGTCCGTGTGTGGCAGTGAGAACTGAAGGGCTGCCATGATGTTTTGTCTGGGGACTTAACACATCAAGTGTTTGAGGTAGGACTGAGGCACTTGAAGAGGGGGTTGCAGAAGCTCTAGCACTGCTTTTTTGAGCAAAAGAACCAATGTGATCTTGTGGCTTTGGGTGAGGGGTGTGTAGCACCTGGCATTAACTAGTGTGCAGTTCATCTCTCAAAAGCTGTGTTTGATTTCAGTAGCCTTTGTTTTTCCCTCCCCTCTATACTCCACTCTTGAGCTACCACTAAGAATTTCCAGATGTCTCCTCTCCTCAGATGTTAGCAGTTGAGGGGAAGTTTACCTCTCACTGCTTTCCTTGCAGAGTTACCAACGTGACGTAGGGTGTGTTCTATACCAAGTAGCTGAAAAGGAGAAGCAACACACGAGACGACTGCTGCGGTAAGCCTGTGTCCCCCTGTGCAGCATGAGAGAGAAGTGACTGCACTGCAGTCAAGTGACTCCTTTACTTCCACCTCTGCATTTTCCACAGTTCAGTGCAGGGAATTGACTCTGCCTTGCATTGCTATTTCTGTGCAGGTCATCTAGCTAAAAGAAACAACTTCTTCCTGGATTGCCATCTGTTTTGCTTTAACTCTTTTTTTAGCCTCTCTTTAGTCCTATAAGAGACAGCAGTCAGAAGATCACATCATTCCCTGCAGTGCATGGATGCTGAGCACTATGGTATTAAAGCAGCCTGCAAGCTGTAGAGGCTGTCTCACATTATAGGGAGGAGAGCAATTAAAGATAATATCACTTCAGATGAGTTGTAGTTGCAGTAGTTTTAACTACCTCATTTATTTTTATACTATACAACTTGAGTCATTCGCAGGGCCTTACTGACTCAGTTCCAGGTGCTGGATTTAAGGGTGTGTTCTGGTTTTGCACTGCCTTCTTTTCAAAAGAAACCTGAAGAGGCAGAAGTTGACTTATTTCCAAGACAATTAATAGAGGCAGCTGGTTATGATTCCTCTGTAGGTGGGAAGGTGCAAAATGAACAAGTGAGACGCTTTCTTCATGGTTTTTGTTGGTTTCATTTTGTATGTACTTGCCTTCAGACAGCTTCTGTGTACGTGGAGAGAGAATGCCCTTGCTCTTGTCTGTGAAGCTAAGGCAGCTACTCGGGCAGATGAACACTACAGGAGAGCAACTCAGTCAAAGGTAGGGTTTGGATAGCAGATACCAAGGTCTAAGTACAGATGCTAGGCCAGGCCAGGTCAGGTAATGCAATGAAGAGGGCCAAAAACTTAACCTAAGAGACACTATTAAGAAAGATCTAAAGAGTGGGAGTCTCGTCTTATTTTACAGGCCTCTCTGAAACTTGTCTCTGAATTGAGCTCGTGGCTTTCTCTTTCTTTACCCTTGTTCCCTAGAAAGAAGGGAAAACCAGTGGTGTGACAGACCACAGTAGTACTCTCTGGCAGTGTGGGGGGGAAGATGGATGGAAAGTAAAGAATGTCTTGAAAAATGCCAGGGGGCCCTCTGAAGTGCTGCTGTATTTAACTTGTAGGAAGTGTGCACGACCTTACTGAGCCTGATGTGACAAATGAGACTGCAGTGGTAACAGGGCCAGTGTGGGGTGCATTGCTTCTCCCTCTCGGAAACATGGCAGCGTCGGTCTGCGTCCTTTTTTGCCTTATGTCTTCAGGTGTTGCTGCAGTGGAGATACGCTGCCTTGCGACAGGTGGAGCGCCGTCAGCACAAGGCGACGGCTGTGGTGGAGGCCAGAAAACATTTGGATAAAGGTGGAGATATTAAAATCTCAAAAAATGTAGTTATCTGTGTATCTGTGTGTAGTAGGGCAGTCTTTTATGTCACCTGTACAGATGAAATGACTGTTTATGCCTACAAAGAACATCCCCACAGGATGGGGAACGACTTGCGGCTCCAGTGGTCTGTTGAAGGCTGCTTTTGTGCCTCACTTCTCTACTGATACCTTGCTGTATCACTTCCTTCCTCAAAGGATTCCATTACTAATTTTGAGAAGCTTAGGTGTCTGTTTTGAGGGCAGTGCAAGTACTTTTACCGTTTACTGCTGCAGTCTTTCTCTAGAAATTAATACAGAAAGGCCCTCAGACTTTGCAGGTACTTGTGTGGTACCAGACACATGTTCTTAACATGAGGACTGAAGTACTGAGGGCAAATGATTTCCTAGAGGTGTAAAGACTGTCGAAGGCAGCAGGGAGGACTTGCAAGTCATTGTCTCAGTATTTCACGATCCTTCTTCGTAGTGCTGAGTGTAGCACACTCTGGAAGAGTAGTTGATCCCTTGACGCTTGGAGACGAATGGTCTCCTTTTGGTACGTGAGTTAATTTATCTTCTCCTAACAGTGTGCTTACAGACCCTGTTTCTTCACTGGAAGGAATTAACTAGGGAATCTCTAATGCTGAGGGCTCAGCAGCACAGGGCAGTACAGCACCACCAGCACCACCTGCTCCAGAAGTACCTGGTGAAGTGGAGGAAATACCATCAGCAGTGCCTTAGGAAAATGGTGAGAAGAATCAGCAGCCTCCCCAGGCTGGGGAATTACAGGTGTGGAGGAGCAGGCTGTGACCCCTGGTGAAGGGAACTGTGCTCTTGGCTGGGAAGGGGCATGACAGCCGTGCGCATTGAGGAAGAAACATGCCCATGTCTCACCTGAAGACACTTTGAATAGAACTAATACAAGAGATGACAAGCTGGGCTTGCTGTGTGTGGGATCGTTTACTATTAGTGAAATCCTTGCTGAGCTCGGTTTAAATGTTGAGGGTGGCTTCAACAGAGCAAAGGGAGGGTGATAAATGTTGTTTGGCACCTTTTGGCTCAGATAAGTGGACTTTGTCTGCAAGTGATTCACTGTTTTGGTTGCATTACAGCTCTTCCAGAGATGGGCAGATCAGCTAATGACCCGTAGACTTTGTTCTGCTTCCTTCTCTTGCTGGAAGACTCAGGTAAGGAATTTTCCCCTGGGTAGGTATGTAGCTCTTCGCTGATCCTTATCTCTTCTCCTTCATATTCTGTTTACCCACAAGGACCACAGAAATGTTTGTAAACATTTTCTAGAGTTGTGGTTCCACTAGTTCAAGAGACACATTACTGTGTACTGAGTGAACCCAGCAGGTGGTTCCGCTGTGGCTCCAGCAGCACTTCTCGCTTGAGTGATGCACTGGCTGTGGTTCTGCTGTGGGATATGTAAACTCCTGTCCTGGTTGCTGTGCGTCTTTTTTCCCCTGATAGTTGTTGCAACAGCGATGGGAAAAGCAGGAGACAGCGCAAGCCCTGTGGCACTGGTCCCTTTCATTGCAGAGAAAGGTAAGGGGCTGTGGGAGGAAGGGGCAGACTGCAGTAGGCAGAGTGCATGTTGGGTATCTGTTTCCTTTCATCTTTGTGGTGCTCTCTGTTATTTTAGGGTGCTGGAAAGCTATCCCTAAATCCCTTATCCGATTAAAACTTTTGCATGTTTTTACCCATCCAGCCTCAGCTTCAATCCCTGTCCTTTTGTCCTTGTGGTAGTGTCCTGCTGCTGCTGTAGCTGTGCCTGATGCTATCCAGTGGAAGGGAAGGTGTTCCTGACTGCAGGGGGAATCCCTGGCCCAGAACCTGCCTTTGTGATACTACCCTCTCACTGCTCTTCTTGTAGGTATTTGATGCTTGGCTCAGATTTACAAAGCAGAAGAAATATCACTTCAAAAAAGCCACAGGAGTTTACCACGGTGCTCTTCTGAGAGAGGATGTACCTCAGGTCTTGACATGTGCTGCTGGCATGAGACAGTGGCAGGCCCAGCTCCAGGCCCAGCACCAGCAGAAGGTGAGAGGCTCAGATCCATCAAGGACTGGTCTGCTCTGATCTGTTGTCTGTGTGTGTGTTTGTATCCTGGAGCCCTGCATCCCAGCGCTTGTTTGGGTCTGACATATGCTTTTGCCTGTGATTCAAAGCAAAACACCTTCTCACTCAGCTGAGACTGGAGCCCCTGTGTTGCTCATTGGGAGCTTTTCTTAGTGAAGCTGTTTAAAAACTGGCCAATTCCTACTGTGGATAAGACTGATGGATAGAACCTTTGCATGTAGCTAGGGTCTGGCCTCTCAGTTCTGCAGCAGAATGAAGCATTAGAGGCTGCATCCAATCCTGTCTTAGTTTTAGCACCACTTAGACCATGAAATGTGGGTTTGTGTCAGTTCTGTCTTTGAGTGTGTGGAAAGGAAGATAGGGGTGCCTGTACTGGCTGTGCTCTTCCTGCTCCTGGGCAGCCTTCCCAGCTCTTTTCGAGACAGTTGTTCAATCTGCTACTGTGCAGCCCGTGCCTCTCTGCAGCAGGACCCAATTAATTCTCCTCACACAAATGTTACTGCACTGGACCCACTAATTCAGCAGAGCTGATATGGCTGTGAGGTCGTCTGAAGTCTTACTCCTTTCTGCAGTCCTCTTCTCCCTGGGTGGCGAGTTGTTGCTTCCTGTACTAGACATCAAATTCTCTGCTATTCTTTGTGTTGGCAGGCAGCTTACAACCTTCACCAGTCTGTGTATCGTTGTGCCATGCGGTGGAAACAGAAGGCTCTCTCCAAGAAATTAAATAAGCCTCGTTCTTTTCTGCCATCTCTGAAGAAGCAATTGGCCTTTACCATACCTGGCGTTAGCCCCGAGACAAGAGGATTTTCAGCAGAGGAAAAGCCATGGCCTTCAAAATGCAGTCATGTACCATTTCCCCTTGCTGATGTGGGCTCGATTCTCAGTGATTTGTGAGTGTGAAATTGTAGTCCATCCTGTGTTTCTCTGGCACACGTGTGGGTCTGCATTTATGGAGTGAGTGTGTCTGTGTCTTGCTTTTATTTCCAAGTTTTCAGACTGATGACTGTTAGTTCCACACAGCTTCCCCAACTCCTTCTCTGACCCTACATCATATGTCTGGCACTGCAGTTACAGAAGAGCTGCTGCACGGTGCAAACGTGAGCCCGCCAATACAGAAGGGATTTGTGACTACCCCTCCGCAGCAGTGGCACAGCTCAGCTGTGTACTCTCCACTCTGCGTGTTCCAGTATACAGCTATGAGTTCATGGAGTGTTGGTCATTTGTCATAGGAACTGAGAAACGTTTGAAAGAGTTTGAAAGCCCTTTACCATCCTGAGAGCATTTCTTGCCCAAGTGAGCTATCACTGAAGTCACGTCTAGAGTCTGAAAACATAAACATCGAGAGTGTGGCTGTGCAGAAATGAAACTTCATTCTTTACCCTTTCTTCCACTTGAGCAAGCTATTCCTTAAACAACTCTTGCTCATGATGGGGCAACTTCTTCCATGAAGCTTCTCAATCCAGGACAGGGGCCTTACTGGGAAATACGGTGATAGTGTCACAACTCTGTAAGATAGTGTTTGGTGCCAGAAGTAGTTCTGCCTCATTCAGTTCTGTCCCTTCCATCACTCCTCACATTGACGAGATTGCAGTGCTTATACAGGTAGGAATTTAATACTCAGAAATGGTTACTGAGTGCAAGGGAGATGCTGCTGCAGAGCAGGATGAGTGGTGGAACAGGACTGTTTCTTTAGCTGCAACACCAGCATACACCAGCTGAAAATACTAGTGAATCTGAGACATTATTGCTTCTGTTTTCTTTCCAGAAGCACTGTTCAACAAGCAAGGTTACCCCCATGGGGGCCTGATTTACTTCTGGGATCTCCAGAAAACAAGGAACTGCTGAGACCTCCTTTTACTCAGCAGAAAATCTGGCTTTAAATAAAGAGGGTGATGTGTTTGTGGTTGTGGTGCTGTGCGTATCCCCTCCAGTCCCCCGACCTTCCCAATACAGAACATTCTGTGGTTATGGGACGGCACAGTGCTCTGTGCTATCAAAAGGCCATGGTGACCTTAGAGACTTCAGGTTTCTTATATGGAGCAGAAAAGACTAATGGAACTTCTAAGCTAATTAAATAGCAACCAAGGTCTTTGTTTCATTAGTGAGAGATTTTGAGAGAAAGAAAAGGCACATTACTTACTTCCAAAATTGATGGGTTAGTTAATAGATGAACTTTCCTCCTCTGTCAGTCTTGCTGTGTGAACTCATTGGTTGGAGTTGTGTCAGATGCTTTTCAGCTCATGGGTCATATTTGTTCTACAAGATGTTTGGGTCTGGATTTAACTAATCTTCTGCGGAATCATCAGTGGCTCTGATGATGCAGAGCCAGGACTGCATATTTCTCTGTCTTGGCTGAATTAGCTTTCCTCTAAAAGGAGCTGCTTTTCCATTCCCCGAGAGGTCTGTGCTGCTAGAATTGTTCACCTAAGCAGTGGTTTCACTGTCCCAGTGTGTTCTGCACATGTGGTAGCTAAGCCTGGAGAGTGAGGGAGCTGGAACTGCTCTTGCTCTAGCAGCTGACACTTAGCTGGAACCCTTTTTGTGAACTCTTCTGTAATTAGCTTTAGAGAAGGCAGACACCTACCAAGTTCCTGTCAAAACCTGCCTGAGATTGCTGCTTCTTGCTCCCCTCCTGTCCCTAAACCAAAGTCAGGCAGTATTTTGTTGATGGGTTGAGTTCACAGCTCCAAAGAAGTGATGTCAGCTTGGGTTAATGTGGAGCAGGTAGGAGTAATGGAAACTTCAGTGGCTTTGCTGCTTTTTTTAACCCATTGTGGTGGTTGGGGATTTTGTTTGTTTTTAAAGCGGCACTTGTCCTGCATAGTAAAGCAGCCACATGGAAATCTGCGTGCAAGGGGACAGCAAGATCCTCCCTTCTTTTGCCCTGACTGCAAAGACCAACAGGTTGCAATGTACAGGAACCTCATCCTTCTTTCTTTACAGATCAGAGCAAACTGTTGTGAACAGAAGTCCTGCACAGACCAAGAGCTTAATGCCAGCTGCTCAGACAGAAGGAGGTACCTGTAAATGTCTGTCTCAGATGGGTGGTACCACTCATTCCTCTTCATCTCTCACCCACGCTGTTTTCCCGTCTGTACCTCCATGGACAAGTGATGTGTGCCGGGCTGTTCAGCGGCCAGAGTTGTGGTCTCCTTCATCTTTCATACCCCAGAAGAAAGCTGGAGCTAATATGGTGAGTGTATTGCTGAAGGAAAAACCTGTGTGTGGAGTGGGCTACTGTCCGCATACAGGCTGCTTAGTGCTAGTTCGTCCCATGGATCCTCTAGACTTCCCATCTGGTTCTTGAGCTATTTTCTTGCTGTCCAATTAAAAGCTGACCAGATGAACCTGCTCTGGGTGCCTGAGAACTGCTCACTACCAGTCTGAAGCAGCATTTCTAGCTGACCCATCCACGTCTGTGATGTACTGCAGTTTGTGCCTTTTTTCCTGGTCTCGTGTCCTTCCTAGCAGGTCAATTGACTGCTTCTTCAAAGAGTTCAGAGCACTTGGTTGGCAGTTCTGTAGCAGTGGCTGAGTTTCAAAATGGAAATTCACTTCAGCTACATTTTAGCTATATTTTAAACGCCTCTGCTGTATAGGATGGGAGGGGTTAGTCTCGATGAAATATCTCCACTCTAGAAGTGAAAGAACCAATTTCTGAAGCTCTGCTTCTTCTGTGGTATTTTATGAGGGGCTCAGTGACTACAGAGGGCGTCTAAGTGGGGAGTAGGCTTTAGCAGGTCAGGTGCATCCTACTTGTAGGGCTTACTGAGGGAAAACCCTTTGAGCTACAAAACCCATGAGTATCATTCTGACCTTGTAGAGAGGAGGTCAGCCCATGAGGGGTCACAAAGGAGCCCATCCCCAGGACTCTCAGCAGGATTCTGTGGAGAAGTTGCAACCAGACTTGCAGTCACATTTGCTGTCAACTGAACAGTTGGTGGGAAAACAGAGTCACCAAACTGCAGGTAGGTCCTCAGATCTAAACTGTAACAGTTGTGCATCCTCCTCAAACCTAGGCAAGATCGCAAGTCCACTGCACACAATGTAAAGGAGACCAGGCAGCCAGCCTCGTGTGCCCTGCATCAGATGGAGTGTTGGTCATTCTTTTTGGGATGGTAATAGTTGGGTGGATTTTGGTGACCTGGGGCTAAAGCCCTCTTGTAGGGATTGGAGGGTGGGAACTGTGAGGGGTCAGCTTCTTTTCACAAGAACGTGCTGGGGTGTTCCTGTACGTGTGGCTGAATCTACAGAACTTGCTTCAGGAGAGAAGATTTCACCCAGGAAGGTTCTTGGGTTTTCCCTGTACTTCCAGTGAAGGGGATGATGGTGTCTCAGCACCTCTGTGTGCTGTTTTCAGTTACTTAAGGGTGTAAAAGGTGTGTTCCACAGGACTAGACTCACTGCTCACTTAGCTCTAGAATAGATGTAAAGCACTGAATCATGACTAGGCCGAAATACCGTGTGTAGGATGAAACACCTTGCCGGAGCATTGGTTGATGTTGTAAACGGAGTCTTCAGAGCTTGTAATGCTGTCAGGACTCCTGCCCTCTCCTGTACCTGGTGTCTTAGTGAACAGGTACGTGTCATGGTGTGACTGAATGTGCAGAAAAGACTCAACGGGGTTCTATGTTTCCTGTCTACTAACCTTAATTTCCTTGATAAGAAGAAACAGTGAAAATCTGCTTGTCCCTTGTATCTTCCATTCAGCTGAAGGGGAAGGAAAGGACCACAGGTTCAGAGAAGAAATGCTGTTACATGGAATGCTGGAAGTTGAACTCCGACACATCCAGGAGCAGATGCAGTACTACTTCAGCAGGAAGCAAGAACTCAAGTATGTTGCAAAGCCCCTTTCCCCAGCCTTTCTTCACGCTGCCAACTCAGCGGTCTGAGTTTTGTGTGTGTCTGCTTTGCAAATAACCTGTTATTCTGTTGACAGCAGAACCGTGAACAAAATGAAGTTCTAGAGATTATTTCTCCTTTTGAGTTCACTGCAGGCAGGACACTGTACGTGCACAGCTTCTTTTGGAACCAGCCCGTGGTGTAATTGTACCTCTGGCAGCTACTGAGAAAGCATGGCAGAGGTATCTTTGGGTATCAGCTGAAGGCCACACACATGGACCTGGCAGAGCAGCTCACGTTTAGCTTTTAGCTCTTTTATCATGAGGAGCAAAGGTTTGGTTTTTCCAACTGTCAGTTATAAAACCCATGTAGCTGGTGTTTGATGATTTCTCCACTACGCAAGAACACACATTTACAAAAACATGTGAAATGGGGCTTGGAGAGGACTCGGAAAGGAAGTCAGGAACCAGGAGGAAATGGAGAAAAGCTTTCAGACAGGTTCCTCTGCTTTCCAGCAATTACTTTTCTTCAAGACACTTTTCACTGGTGTGAGACCAAATAAGAGGGTGTTACTGAAGGTATCAGTTGCTGGTCTAAGTTGGTTTAGACATCTGAGCTCCTATCTGCCATAAGAATCCTAATCCAATTTATCAGGTCCTGTCAGCAGCAGCTGCAGATTCTACAGAAGTGGCTAGGAACGAGCCCACAACCAGAGGACCCTGGTGGTGTACAGGAAGAACTGGATCAGGTAAGTCAACAGCAGAGTGACCGAAGTGACTGTCACTGTGCTGTGCACTTACCACTGCCCTCAGGCTTTTGGCCGAGTTGTACAGTCCTTTGTCCCCAACCTGGGAAGGGGAAGTTACACTCTGGAGTGGGCTGACGAACTGAACAGTCTGCTGTGTAGGTGCATCTTCCCGTTTATTCAGAAATGTGACTCCAGCTCAGACAGACCTTTCTAAGGCTACAGATCAGCTTTTGGTAGACTCAGGCTCAATTTGTGTTGGTAATTCCTTGAGATGATGCAGCTATACTAGAAGGACTGAGCCTGCATTGCTCAGTCCCCAGGTTTGTGCAGCCACTGTGAGGGTACTGCCCCACTTGCTCTCAGCCAGCCTGAGTGAGCAGTCACAGTATCACAGAACATTAGGAATTGGAAGGGACCTTTAAAGGTCAATCAGCCAATTCCCCCCAGCCTGCCACAGCAGGATCACCTAGATCAAGTCCTGACACTTAATGGTTCTTCAGGGGTAACACAAAGGCTGGTGGAGGTCTTGCTGTGTCAGAAAGACTACATGCTAAATGCTGTCCTCTGTATCAACAGCTTATGCAGTTGCCTTCACTTTCAGTTGCAGATGAGGATCAACACTCTCATCAAGACACAACCCAAAGAGAGGCAGCATGTGCAGGACCTGCTTGCTCGCCTGCGGGATATCCAGATGGCTCTGGATGTTTAATGTGTCTGAGCCAATTTTCCAGCTCCTGGGTAGGACTTTTTGCACCTTTCACGCAGCTGGGGGGGAGGGAAGAGATGTATCCGTGACCTTAGTCTGTGTATGACATTTTTATTTTATAAAAGAGACTTAAATACTTCTGCTTGTATTTTGTTAGTACAAACTGAAACTGATTAAAACAGAAGCTAAATAAACTGGATGCTGTGGTCACAGTACCCAGTGTAGGTTACTGTGCCGTTTCAGAAAGATAAGCAACACGGATCAGACTCTTTATTTCAAAATGTTTGCAATTCAATGAGTTCATGTCAGTAAGTCATACACTTGGACGTACAAAAATACCGTGCTACTGATACAGTTGAATTAAATGGATTCTCCATGCAGGAGAAATTCACAGCATTATCAGTACCCTCTAGGAACTTGGCTCTCGCTTCCAGGGAGCAGTGCTGATGCTGCAGGTGCAGGTAACATCTGTCCAGCAGCTAGCTCTGCACTGAATTAAAACCACCACAAAAACAGCCACTTGCAAGTTCACTTCTCTCCTCCTCCTTAGATTTCTAATAAAACAAACATCAGGTAACCCATCCTCTGTGTAACCCCGGGATACTGTGGATGATGCTGCTGAGTAGGAAGAAATTAAAGCTTACAGGTGCTTTGGCTGTGGCTGGGAAAAGGGAAGAGAGTCAGTTGCTTTTTCTCTCATCCACTGGAACAAGTTTGTTTTTTACCACTTAGGTGACACTGAAGTGTTATGAAAAGACTAGTTCTAGCTTTATCCTCTGGGGGTTGATGTTTGCCTTAGTCTTTTCTCACTCTCAATGGTTAAAAAAGTGCACATTTCTACAGCCTGTCCGTGGCAATACACTGCTGCAGGAGTAAACTTGCTACCGCAAAGAAGCTTAACCGGGTAGGTGGCTGAGGACCACTTCAAGCTTTCAGACTCCTCCCCGTGTAAAGTGAGGAAACGCTGACTCTCAGAGCCAAATAAACGTTCTCCTGCTTGTCACCCAAACAGCCACTGTCAGCTGAGTCATGGCTGGGCTACACCACTTACAAGGGCTGATAAAGGGCTTCCTTCCTGATGACAAGCTAAGCGTACAGGACTTGACTTGGCAAACTGGACACTTGTACAACAAAGTATAGGCTGCTTTCTGCGGTGTGTACAAAGAAGCAAGTCGTTTCTTTAGGAAACTGTAGCTGGGCAAAGCCTACCATGTCCTCAAAGTAGCAGAAGAGTAGCTCAAGCAAGGAAGTAATGTGAGAAATCTTTTGGAGAGCAGAAAGGCAGGTTTCATAGGCTTGTCCACTCCCAGCAAGCTGTGGACAGCAAAGTCAGTTCTGAATGACTGAGTGCCTGGACTTTATTCTCTAAAATCAATTAATATACTGCTTTAGAACTCAGTTCTGCCTCTTCACCTTGGCACCAGTTTCTGTCAGTGTCATTCAACAGATCCAAGATCTTTAGCTTTTCTTGACATGAAGTTACAAAGAGGCTCTAAAGTTTTGTTGTGGGTTGAAGATTCAGACCTTTGAGCCCCCAGCACATGTCTAGCGCTATGTACAAGGGCAGAAGTCGGAGCCAGTATGGTCTCTGCAGTATTCTGAGCAAGGTGAAACTGTTGCCATGGTTGGTGCCTGGGAGGCTGCTTGAGATCGCCTCAAAGATAGGTACTATTGTTATGCACAGTCAGTGCACTGGGCATTTCAATCCATGAGCAAAAATTTGTCCTAACCTGTCTGAAACTGTTCAGTAAATACAGGAATTAAATCTTGGAGCATTTACTGACAAAGCAGTGATGAAGATAGGGAACAGAAAGGCAAAACTTATTTTGGCTGCCATCTCATTACATCACATGATAAAAACATTCCTAGGGTCTTCTAACCCCTTAATTCAAGAGGTGAAGGAACTACCTCATACAAACAAAATGTTTAAGGCCTGGAGTAGCAAGATAAAAGCTTGGATTAGCACCAGGACACACACCTTTGTCTGCCTTGTTGTTTTTTTTTAGAGAAAGAAAATCCCAAGAGGAGCAGTTTCATCGTACGGAATGTAGCCACAGGGTTTTCAGCCTTAAAATACAGTGCAAGTCCATTTTTGATGGGACAGTGTCAAGTAAAATAATTAGAAGTTATTTAACAGTACAAAACCTGAATGAGGGTAATTTATTGTACTGATGCTGTCTGTTGTACATTTGCTTTGGTTGGGCTGTGCAGCCCCGGCTGCCCGTTCAGCTGCCTGGCGTTCTCGCCTGCGCAGGCTGCCTTTATGTCAGAATGTCAGCAGAGGGTCTTAGTATAAAATAAATAAGAGAACACATTCTTTACTCAAGGTCTGAAAAAAGAGATAAAAGTACAGGGTCTACCCAGCCTGTCAGTGTCCCTTTAGATAGAGCTAATCTCTGCCTCCACCCTTGCCCACTGCACCTGCACAGCCTAAGGCGGCTTAAAAGGGACTTGCAGGCTCTAAGAACATCATTATCCTGTGACACAGAGGGGAGAACAGAACAGACTGCAGGCACAGGGTGGGAGACAAACCTTCCCAGTCAACATCCTTAAAGGCAGCTGTACTCGATACCTACTGGTCATTTGATTCTTTTTCTGCATTCAGGAGCACTTACACGTAGACCAAATGCTCTCAAATTTAACATGGCAAGGACATCTTCTGTTTCCCTCACCCAGGTCCTGCTGAGTGATACAGACTTGTTAAGTGGGACATGCAGTGGTGTGACAGGAGTCCCTTCTTGCAGAGAGAGTTTCTATAGAGAGCCCAGTGCTTCTCCAAAGCGGATTTTCTGTCCAGCTTTAAGGTGGAATTTGAAATCCTTAGGTGCCTCAAAGATGAGCACGATTGTAGAGCCCAAGTTAAATTCCCCCAAGTGTTCACCTTTCCTCATGGGGATTCCCTCCTTGTTGTTGTTGGATATGAAGCTGAAGTCATTGAAGGAACCTTTAGAGTAACTTGGACTGTTGGTGTGCAAGTCCTGTCCAGAGAAGGAAGAAACTGTTACTTAAGGATTTCAGTGTCCTCTATTCATTAGGCATTTTCAGTGCAGAAACTTGCTTACAATTAAAAAGTGCAATGGAGATGTTTTTAAATGGTGTATACTGGAGGTAGCTCCTTTTCAATCAGTCTTACAACATCACCTTAATTCTGGAGTAACAAGAGTTCTCAATTATTCTGTAATTTTCTTTCATTATACCATACCAACCTCAACCATCCAAACTACAAAGCAGACGACTACTGTCTTTCTCACCTGGTCGAAGTAGATGCGGATAGAGCCCACGTTTGTTGCTCCTACAGCTGTTAGAGAGAAAAATCCGTGTTTCCAGTCACCTGTCAGCACAACGCGTTCATTGTGGCAGAACAGTTCCTTGATCCAGCGAGCAACTCCGGGATTCACGGACATCAGGGAACCTGCAAAAGTGACAAACATCCAAGTGAAGTTGTCTGGCTGGCAGCCGTATTAGAACCCTTTCTAAGGGGTCTCTTTAGTGTAACTGTAGCTGATCCAGGAACCAATTCTTTCACTTATTTGTAGGAGGAAAGGTACCTGCTCGGCAGAGCAAGTAAAAGACAAGGCTGTAGTAAAAACAGAGGGTCATAGAAGGCCTGTAGTCTTCTGTCCAGAAAGATCAACGCTCTGGGACAGGACTCTTACTACTTTGTGTTTTTCCTAGCAGAATCACAGGGAAATGGTCAGCCTTTATCATCAAATTTGAAGGCACCAGCTACAGTTAAATCTGTTAAAGACCACGGGGTTTAAATTTTCATACCTCAAAATGGGTCTTTTCAGGCTGACCTGTAGTCCTTAGCTTTCACCTATTCCCATCTACAGCTTCCCCGTGGCTGTACTTCCACAGTGCAGCAAAGGGAGATCCACAGGGAGCAAAATCTGGAGTGGGAGTTCCTTTCAAAGCACCTGCTGTTGTGTCCACCATATCTATTCCTCTAGCAGTGAAGAGAGGTGGCAGGCACTTGGTTCCACACTATCTGATGTTATTTCTCTACATTCATCTTTCAGTTAAGACCAAGCTTCAGTCTGGAACTCGAAAAAATTTCTCAAACCTTGTGGCAAGTCATTGTGTCTCTCTTAAGCTGTTTGAAACCAAATCCAAGGACAAGAGAGCAGGACCTGAATCTGCACCACAGGAGGGTTAGGCTGGTTGTTAGGAAGCACTTCCTCGTGGAAAGGTTGATCAGACACTAGAATGGACTACCCAGGGAGGTGGTGGAGTCCCCATGCCGGAAGGCGTTTAAGGACAGACTGGATGCAGCACTTAGTGCCATGGTCTAGTTGATTGCAGTGGTGATGGGTCATGGGCTGGGCTTGATGAGCTCAGAGGGTTTTTCCAGCCTCAGTGATTCTGTGCAGAACTGTCTGCACTTCAGGTACAAAGTGAACATACTACGTTTGGGAACAAGTCAGGTCAGCATGCCTCAACTTACCCCAAACCACCAAACTAGCTTTGATACAACACTGCTGCTCTCACCATTTCTGTGCGATTTGTTCTGGTGAACTACACTACCATCAAAAGTACTCCCACGTGTGACCAACCATGTTTTAACTGTAATCTCTCACACAAACATACAGCTGCTCCACTGGCAGGTCTCACTCAGCAGTGGCCAGAAGCAGCACTTCCCTCCACAGCTGCTCTACACTTGTTCTCTAGGAACAGAACAGTACCTGGGAAATGCCGTCGATGAGACACTGTCCAGTCAGTGGGCGAGTGGAAGCAGTGATAATCCCCTGGAGCAAGGTAGATTACACAGTGATAGAGCTCATTCCCCTCCTTTGTGACTAGTTGTTGCTGGAAAGAGTCACCAGTTGGGGCTGCAAAGAAACCACGGAAAGAAGAGGTGTCACTGAAGATGTTTTTCACTCAGTCCTCTACCACAGCCAAGCGGTCTGCTTTAGAAGCAGGGGCAACAGGAGAGGACTAAATGCAGTCACCACACACTGACAAACACAACAAAAAGAAACACTCCATCCAGGGATTTCCTAGTGTTCTTTCCCTTTACAACACCAGATTTGATGTTGCTTCAGTTGTTTTGGAAATACCTTACTTTTGGAGTTTGCTCTTCCTTCCCTGAACAGAAAAGCAGAAACTGAGATCAAGTGAAACTGATTTTTTATGAAATTACCCTGTCAAGAGCACATTTCTTTTCCTCAAAGCAACCTTTTAATAACAGAATCTCTGCAGAGTCTCTAGTGTTATAAAAGGCATTAATTGCATTGGTGCTCATGTTGAAAATGCCCTGCTGTGAGCAGAACTCAGGCTCTCCAGGCCCCCCACCAGCTTAGGAAAGCGTGCGGCTTTCATCAGAACTCAAGGCCTTGGAGAGAAGACCTCTGCTCGAGGTGCAGCTGAGCATAACCAGCACGAAGTACAGTGCTCTTTGCTCATCAGTCTCACAGCAGGAGAGCTGCAGCTCCACTGTAGTGGCAGATGTTGCAGGAACCAACTGCAACTGAGCCAGACAAGGACTAAGCCAACTGAGCTGAGCCAGGCAAGACACTGTGAAGTTGCTGGTAAGAAAAAAGGTAACTGAACCAGTGACGTGTTTATTAAAAAGAAAAACCAACCAACCAAAATGAAAACCACAACCAAACTCAGACTTGCTTCTGCTCCCGACAACGTAAGAGAAGAGAAAATAAAACAGTGACTATCTCTTGCTGGGATCTCTGCGAACACTGAAAGGACAGAGCAGAATAAACGCAAAACCAAGGCAGAACTCACGCTTACTGAAGTGCAGTTCCTCTGTGCAGATGCGAGGTCCCAAAAAGGATTCCAGGGAGTAAGTAACCCCTTTGACTTGCTCCACTTCACAGTTTTTCACCTGTCCAAAGTTAAGGATCTTTCCATCAGAGGGACTGATCTGCAGCACAGAGTTAAAAAAGGAAACCAACAGGAATTCATTAGTTCCTTAGAAAGCAGACAAGTTCCTTTGGGAGTGGGACGAAGCTCATAGTGTAGCATCAGATATTCATTTCCTTTTACTCACCACACTGTGCAAACAGCAGACTGGCCGTGCTTGTGGTTTCAACTTCCTCCGGAAGAATTCGCTGAGGTTTCTATAGTGATGCAGATCTTCAACAGCTGCCTCCTTCATGTTCACTCCAAACGTCCAGATGTAGAGGCTGTAAACAGGCTTCCGGAGCCATGTGGGCAGCTCAACCTGGTTCAGGCGACCCCAGGCCCGTGACAGCAGTCGAGTTGGTACCGATTTGTACAGGGCAACCTGAAGGAAGCAGAGTTCACTACATTGTTCAGTTCTTCCCACTGATGGCTTTCTGTTACTTCTCCCCATAGGGCAGGAAGGGTGAAACTACTTCTGCTAATCATAATCCCTTGAGCTCGGTGGGTTACACCACACACAAAATAGCCTTTAAGTCTGCAAAAACTTAACACTGCTCTTCATGCTTCCCCTCTGCACTGTGATGAGAGCACATGAGGGTCAGGGTAGGACAAGGGGCAATGGGTGTAAGCTGGAACAGAGGATGTTCCACATCAACATGAAATGCAACCTCTTCCCAGTGAGGGTGACAGGGCACTGGAATGGGCTGCCCAGGGGGATTGTGGAGTCTCCTTCTCTGGGGATGGTTAAAACCCACCTGGACATGTTCCTGTGTGACTTGATCTATGGGATCCTGCTCTGGCAGGGGAATTGGACTGGATGATCATTTGAGGTCACTTCCAATCTCTCATCTTCTGTGATTTTTTGAGTCTGTGAAACTAGAACCTCATCCTGAAGGCAGAATCTATACTCCTCTGCAGGCTGAAACAGTTATCAAACATTTGAACAGGCTGCCCAGGGCAGCGGTGGAGTCACCATTCCTGGAGACATTTAAACTAGGACTTGGTACTTAGGGACTGTGGTTTAGTGGTGACCTGGCAGTGCTGGGTCCATGGTTGGACTTGATCTTAAAGGTCTTTTCCAACCAAAGATACTCTGATCCTGTTACTCAAGTTACTGGAACTCCCTTAATGTGAGACTTAGAGCAAAAGACACATTGGCCATATTCTAGCAGATTACTCAATAAAAGGGTTTAATATTACAAAAACATTCATTTTTTGTGACTGACCAAATGAAAATTGACTGAAAATAATTTTCCAGCGTCTGACCGTGCGTTCTCAGGTGCAGGTGGATGTTCTCCACATCCCAGCACTGTCTGCTCTACCAACAGCAATACAATCACCCACACCCACACGGTAAACTCGACCCAGGCCAGTCTTAGTGCTCTGGCAACCATGGAAGCTGTGAACTGCACGAGTGTAAAGTGTCCTTGAGCCTGGTGAGATTGGGAAAGCTTTGGGATCACACCAAAGAATAATTTTAGTGTCAGGAAAAACAAACGGAACAACGCTGCTCAGAGGTTTGTGCCACTGATGCAACTGAGCAGTCGACAGGGCAGGGTCTTCCTGTTTGTAATTCCAGCTGAAAACTCCTCTTCTGGGGTTTGTGGTCCTTGTGTCAGCCAAAAGGCTCACATGACCATGATGTCACCGGGGCAGTGTGTGTGTATGGACTGAGGGAACGGAACCTTCCGAAACCAGTTTTGCAAAGAAATAGTGATTTGCTGAATCTGGTACTCTGGGGGGGGTTTTGGAACAGCACAGCTCAGCTATGTTTAACTCCCACCTAGAAGTTGGGGGTTTTACTTCTCCTAGTGAGAGTCCTCGTTCACTTTCAGTGTTAGTCATATCCTTCAGAGCCAAGTCTTGCAAAAGACAGCCACCACCAGCAGCAGCAGCACACAGTATCCCTTGTATCAGTGACATTACGATTTCACTCACAAGTCACTGTCCTGCAGTATTTTCAGAATGAAAGCATCAACCTAACTGTACTTTGGCAACGCTCTCGAGCAAAGAGCACACCTTAAGTTATGGAAGCTAAACTACTGAAGAAAAAATGTGTTGCCGGTTTATTTGCTGGGCCTCCTACAATTTTAGTGCTAAGGTCGATTTTGCTCAGTTTCCCACAAACACAGACTACACAGCTACAACTGCACATTAATCACAGTGGTTGTCAGAGGTGGTTTCTCCTAGGAGCCCATTCTTCTCCCTAGAGCCTGCTTTGCACACCAGTGGGATCAAACAGCTGCTGAATGGCACAGGGTTGAGAATGGCATTTTTGTTGTAGTTTTCAATGAAAATGTTTGTGTGGCTGTTGCTTTCTGGAGCTTGTGTAGGATGTGCACCCTACACCCTGCTCTCACATGTCAGCGCAGAGATTTGTATCTCGTTTGGGCAGGCCAGGTTACACATTTGTGAACAAACCCTCTCTGTGCAAAACTGACAGGAAGCAAGAGCTCGGCTCAGTGTGGCCGGGAAGGGGAACTCAAGGCTTGGTCTGCTGCATCCTAGTCCTGATGCTTAAAGGTGATTGAAGAATTTGACACATTTTTGTTGATTTTCCTGGGTAGACCCTGAATGTTACAGGACAAAGAAATTCTCTGCTGCTGAAAAAAAAACCCACTTGCCTCTGAAGCAATTAGTCAACACAACTGTGAACAGTAAAAACTAAAGGGAAACACAAATTGCTTCTGCCTGCTTTCATCAGCCTGTCCTGTATTACAGACCTCTCCACCCTGCTGCTACCAGCTCCCGTTGGTACAGAAAAGCTAAGAGACACAAAGTGCAAGAGAGACCTGCTCACACTTACCCTGCTCATAGGCCTCCATCCCACTCTGGTCAAGGGTTTAAGAGCACCGAAAGGCAGAAGGTAATAGAGAATAGTCAGAGGCCAAGAACGGAGTTTCAGAGCAGGCCTAGACATACAGCTTAGCTGGCCCAACCTTCGCCTCAGGGCCAGCTGGGGAAATTGCAACCTGGAAGATTACATACACAACACAAGAGGGTCAGCCATCTCTGCTTCAGAATCACCAGCTTCTGGAAGCTGGGGATGATTCGTTCCTGACAATCTTTACTTAAACATTGACTCGACAAGTTTTCACTCATTTTGAGCAGCTCTTCCCTTTCCCAAAACAGAAGATCAGTTTATCTACAAGAACCACAAACCCCTCTGTCCAAAAGTGGTACTGACTCTCCAAAACTTAAAGGCAAGATCACTTGCAGGAGACATCTGTAAACAAAGCCACAGCTGGTTCACCCAACTAACAACATAACCCAACAGTTTATGTTGGAAATAACAAAGAACAATGGTTCTTCTTCCAATTATCAGATGATTACATCCCCAGAACATAGTTACTGTGACTGCTCCTGCTCTTCGACAGCCAAAGCGGACAGCAAACAGTATTCCTAAAGCTAGGAGTCTTGATCAAGAGCTCCAGGGAGGGACAGTGGGAAGGCAACATCAGGTACTCTGATGTAAGAAATCCTTGAAGCCTGAATAAGTTGAAGTCCCTCCAATGGTTCGCATGCTGAAAGCATCCTGACCAGACTATGCCTCCAGTTGTATTTTGCATCACAAAAGATGCTGGAGTCAAACTTACACAGAGCTGCTGGTCATTCACTAATTTCAGGCCAAAAAGCACTTCAAAAACAACAGGAGTAGCACTTTTGAATTAATTAATAAGATTTACAAATAACCACTTCAGAAATAGGTATTTCCAGGTCTTAAAACCTTCACTGGGTACCCTTCACAGAGAGCATGTGGACAAACTACTGCTGCAATATAGTCCCCATAGCCCAGTAATCAACCCCTGCCTCCTAACCAACTGCATCCATGACTTTTTGTCACCTGGGTGTCCTGACTGAGAGAAAACTCATTTTCCACATATGGCCATGGAGAGAAGCTGAACTTGTAAGTCACAGAGGGAAAAGCTGCTCAGCTTACTAGCAGAGGAGACCAAGGGCCTCAGTTCAGACCCTTGCAAGAGGTCTGGCTGGGATACCTGTCAAGTCCCCATTTGTTCTTAAACTTCTTCTCTTTAAGAAACCACTGGCATTTTCAAGGTCACAGTTTTAGGTCTGCCTGCACTATGGCAAAGCATTCAAATCCTCCAGGCACTGATTAATTCCTGACTAAGACTGTTCTCCACACACTGCCTGCAGCCAGGATACAGCTCCATGCACTCCGATGGGAAGGGGGTACACTCTGGGTGCTCTGAACAGCGTTCTCTCTCTCAATGGGTTATACAACATGAAGAATGAACTATAAAATCCTGTCCATGTCTTCCCAAGATGGAAAGAAGCTGGGAAATTAAAAGAAAATTTTCTTGCCAACACAATCTCCTCAAAACTTGGATCAGAATTAAAATACAATTCATGCAGGCGAAACTGTCACCACTTGGGGATGCAAGGTGGTGCTTTCTGGCTCAGAGATTTCTGTTTCTGCAACGAACACAAACTCCTTCTGCAGAATAACTAACAAATAAAAAACAGAGAGTGATCTGTGCAAAGAAAAAAACAGCAGAACCGCCATCCGTAGGAGACAAAGTGCTGTCTCACAAAGCCGGCGTTCTTAGCAGGAGGCAGGATTGACTCGACACAGAAATACGAAAGGGACACTTCACATTCTTCCTCCCATTCTCACCGCCCAGGTTGCCAGCAGGGAGGTCCCGCTCCCCCCACAACCCCGCGCTGCTCTCCCCCCCTTCACTGCAGTCGCTCATGGACCAATCCCTGCAGAGCTGCATCCTGGCAGCTCCAGAGCCCTCCAGCTTCTCACTGCCTTGGCCTGGTTTCAGAGCAGTCCCTCACGAATTTTTCCATTCTCCTAGCGATAGAGAGTAGAAAGGAAAGGAATGAGAGCCTCCTGTTCCCCTTGTCGTACAGGAGATGCCCTTCTCTGCCAATTCAGAGCTCTAAGGAGCTTTATAGTAATTAGGCCAAACAAAAGCTTTGCAGATGGCTGGCAGTGCTCCTTCTGCCCAGAAGCCCTCCCATCCTCCCTCCCTTCTTTCTCCCTTCTACACCATTCTTGCAAAGCAGAAAATACAGAACAGTACCTGAAGCGAGTTCTCCTACTTGTTGTAGTCCCACCCGCAGAGCCAGCCGGGCCCGGACTCTCCAGTTGTGGGTGCTGGTCCCCGGCACAGCTGCTGCTGCTGCCGTTCCCTGAACGCAGCCTCCGGACATGAATTTTAACTTTGCGGAGGTTGTAGCAAGAGGGTGGAGGGTTAGATAAAGCTTTATAGCATCTCACCATTTCCCTGTGTGCAGATCTGGTCCCTGCAGGGTGTTTGACTGACACATCATCAGGATGACGGCTGGTTGCAAGGCTCAGTCTTTTTTCCTCTACCTCTCTTTCCTTTGCTTGCTCCGGCACAGGAGAGAGGACTCGGCGCCACAGATCCTAATTCCCTCGCTGGTTTGTCTCTGGATTCCCCCTTGTTTCCCACTTGAACCTCTGCTACGAGGGTTGCAGCTATTGCAAACAAACAGGCATTGTGTCATATTTCAACATCCCACTACAAAGCCGGCTCTTCACCAGATAAAAACGAGCTGTCCGTACGAGCAGTCCTTGCTTCTCGCTAGTCACGGTGGCCATTGAAACTCAAGTCTCCAAAAAACCCCCCGCGCGTCTGGGGCTGCTGGGCAGCGATGCACTGGCGGAGGAGCAGCCAGCTGGCCTTACCCAGCTAACCCGAGCCAGCCCGAATGGAGGCTGGGAGGAGGAGTGGGGCGGAGAAGAGGAGGAGATAATTCCCCTCTTCAATTCTGCAGTGCAGCAGCTGCTGCTGAAAGAGTTCTGGACTACTGGGCACCAGAAATCCTTCCTTGCTCTTAGTGACCTCCTCTGAAAGCAGAAAACAGAAAGGAAAAGAACCTCTATTTTATAGCCCTTGCCAGACGCCAACATCCGTCTCCTGAAGTCTCATTCAATCTCAAAAGACTCGGTAAGGAGCAGCTAAAGGACATTCTTCTACAAATACAGAGTAAGCCAGCTTTAGGGCTACCTTGAGAATCAGGTATTGAAGTAGCATTAACATGTCTGTTATGCAACTTGGTACTGTCAGAGGTTTTATGTCTGGTAGAACTAAAATGCAAACCATGAGTAAAGGGAGCTGCTTTAGCTTTTTTAAGACAAAAGGCTGCACTATTTCTACCCAAGTATTCTGAACGTACTGAATCTCTTCGGAGATCTCACCTCAAACACAGATCTTGTGCATCTCCTGTAGCTGGATATGGGGTTGGGAGGGAGCTTGAAACTGGTTCAGAAAGTGGAAGTCAGCTACATCTCACCCTCAGCACTCAGCCGAATACCCAGCTCAATTTAGAAGCCAACTCTCTAGTGGCCATCCGCTTATACTGACTGTGAAAGTCTGAGTTAAAGTGTCTTTCTTTCCAAAGCTCCCAAAATATCATCAAAGCTTAACAGGGTAGATCAAAAGGAGCACTGGTGCTCTAATGTGAGCCAAAAGGTTGTGCTGTATTGGAGATAAGGCAGGAAAAGCAGGAAGGCCAGCAGGAAAAGCTAGAATTAACCGGCTACTGGCATCCTGCTCAGGCCTGGAAAGGAAAACATTCTAGCACCAGTTGTGTTTTTTGATTGGTCTTCAAGTATCACAGTTACTCCCCAGAAGCGCCTCTGGAGCCCCAGCATTAGGCTGGCTGTTTCAGGAACAGGGCTGCTACAGATACTCTGTATCTCAGGAAGTTCAAAGATGAGTCTGCATGTTGTTATGCTGAATTTTAACAATTTTTAATACCCAATTAATTGAAAGAAGGTGAATTTAACATCAACCCAAAGTGCTCCAAACATACCTCTTCCTCCCTGAGCCCCTGTGCCAACTTTTTCTGTTTTCCTACTTTAAAAAAACTATCTCTGGCTGGCACAAGAAACTCCCACACAACAAAAATGGAGCCATCTGTGTAGTAAAACGATGAGATCAGTTACCCAAAATCCCTTCGAAATTCACCAGACCAAGATAAAAAAAAAAAATCACTTCCACACTGAACGCACAACTTCAGAAAACCTTGGAGTTTGTTTGCTCGGCCCTGCTGATGCCAGGCAGGAGCACCCCAAGGCACAGGGTGCCCTTTGCTCAGGTGCTGTGCAGCACCTGGCTGTGCTAGCTCCCAGCTCCCCACACCTTGCTCCCAGGACCTTCACCTATGCACAGCTTTCCAGAAAGACAGCAGAGCAAACAGAGATCTTACCTACATTTTCTTCAGTGCTCTTCCCTTAAGGATAAGCGCCGTAAACCCACAAGCTCTTTCACCAGAAGGTCAGCCTTATTGCCCAAAACGTTTTCAAGAAACTAGTATGTTCTAGATTGAACAAGCTCGATTCTGTGAAAGCACTGAGCAAGTTAAAATAGCTCGCCCTGAAGTGTTCTACAGCCCAGTGCAGTGTGAGCAGTTCAAAACAAAAAATGTAAGGACTCCTCTACAGAAAGGGGAGAAATACTGGTGTTAAAAAGGGGGTTTTTTTTTTCCACTTCTTAAAAAATGGGAGTTCAAATGAGCAAGAAAACCTTTGTTTCTCTTATATTCTGCTCTGCTGATGTCATTACAGTCATAAAGCTAAAATATCCAAGTCCTGCTTAAATGCTGACACATTTGGCAAGTTGCCACCCCTGTTTTGGCTACCCCAGAAGTAATGTTTGGGTTCCCATAGTGCAAGGCTGCAAGAAAAATCCACCCCATGTTTACCAATTTCTGTGAGGAGAGACACAAGAACTGGTGACAGAGCTCGTAACAGAAGGTGATGTTGGAGGATCTGGTTTAGAGGTGAACTTGTAGGACTGATGGTTGGACTCTATGATCCCAGGGGTCTTTTCCAACCTGAAAGATTCTATGATTCTATGAGAGCTCAGGAGCTGGACTTGTTGGACAGGCAGGCAGTGGCACCAAGCCTGGACAAGGATCTCACAATTGCTGGTTTCTGGAAGGCTGGACTTTGGCACCGAACTTCTTCCCATCTGACGTGTGTCACCCAGAATCCATGTTAAGTAAATAAAAGCAGCAGGTATAATCCCTGGAGAATTACGATCTCAAAGAGCACTTCTAATTCACCAGCTATGTCACACATCAGCTCGGCGTCAAATGACACCATTTAATTGCTTGACTTTATAACCTCAAGCTTGGAAAAGAAATACAGCAGAGGCATCTGCGGGACAGACTAATGTACAACTGAACTTCAAACCTGCAGTCTGTTTTAAGTCATAAGGATGAATCACTGGGCTTGGAATGTACAGGCTCAGAGCCCTCTGGTCACACTCTCTACATCTGGAAACAGCACTACTGTTTAAAAAACGCACCCTGCACACACAAGCAAACGCTGTTATTCTGCTTGAGTGCCAGAAAAAATAAGGTCCTGCAGTCAGGGCAGAGATCCTCAGTGACTGTTTATTAAAGGTCCCATTCCTTTCCCAGCAGTGTCTGTTTAATTCAGACACGTAATTCCTCTCCCACCCAACTTTCTCCAGAGCCACTGCAGCAGGAGAAAGGCTGGATGCTCCACATCCAGCCAGGAGCTCCTGAGAGCACCCCAAACCTGCTCTGTTGGTGCTGGGGAAGCCCGAGTGAGGAGCCTCGGTGAAAACTTCTCCATCTCGGCCAGGGAAGACCTAGCCCAATGCCTCGGATACCACCGAAATGCTGCTGGCCACGGCACTGACCTGTCTCAGCTGGAGCTCCCTCCACCCTTCGCTTCTAAAACCCTTTCCTTCCTTTATACAGAGCGACGGACGCTATATACAGGTAGCTAGGAGAAAGCTTTGAGCGTTTCTCCCCAATATCATGTAACGGTTTTAGTTGCATTCTAGAGAGAAGAAAACACCCAACCCCCTTTGTTTTAAACGCCATAAAAGGTTGGGTGGGTTTCTAAACTTGAATTCTGTGCAAAAAGCCCGCTGCCTCGTCCTACAGATCTGTGCTGGGAAGGAGGCAGAGAAGTTGTGTTGGTTTCTGCCAAGTTATCCCAAAATTGATGCAGTCTAAAATTGTTTCACTATCTTGTAGCAATATTTTCCAACTCGAGTTTAACACCCCTTTCCCCCTCCCCATATTTTAGTTTAAGGTACCGGGGATCTCTGTGGCAGCAAAAACCAACCCGCAGCCCGGGGGTAGTTTCCTCTCGGGGTCTGAAGGGCGCTACCGCAGCTCTGGGAGCTGGTTCCAGTCCGCCAGGAGATGCCTCGGCTGCTCAGGAGAGTCTGGCACACTTCTGCTCAACTTCCAGCACACCACAGACCCACCGTTAGCTGTCCCTGAACCCCCACCCCCGCATCTTCCCCACCCGTGGGCAGAGCGCGATGCCCGACACCGTCACGGAGCCCGCTCCTACCTCCCGCTAGCCCCGCAGCCGCTACCGCTCGCTCCTAGAGCCGGTGCCTGCCTTAAGGCCTTGGCTGGGCCACCTCCCCCGCCCCGGCTCCAGCCCGTCCCGCCGGGCCCCGGCCCCACGGAGGAGGAGCCAGGCCCGGAGACACGAAGAGGAAGAGAAATCGGCGGGGAAGGAAGGCGGCCCGAGGGGGCGAAGGTTGCTGCCGGGAGCAGGGAGGTCCCGTTACCAGCGCCCGGCTCTCGAGGAGCCGCCAGCCAAGCCCGCAGGGAGAGGAGGGCACCGGCGAGCGGTGGTCCAACACGCACCTCGCTGGTCAGATTAACTCAGTTCACATTTCCAGGACAACTGAGGAACCACATTTACACCACCACTCCCTTCACAAGTTTCGACGATGTTGAAACGTTACCGCCTTAAACATTTTCTGGACATCTTTGTCAGTGCCACAAGAATTCCTGTAACTCTGTGTTTGCTCAAATAAACCCCCAAACACCAGAACACAGGAGCAAGAATGAAGAACGGGAGACCAACCAACTGGTGACTGTTTCATTCTTCTACAGTTGCACTACAAAAAGGAATAAGGGGAGATTTTTGTGGGTTTAGTCCTTTTCTGAGCTAGGTCCACACCTCTGACCATAATCCTAAACGTTTGCCTCCTTCCGGGCCAAGACAAGACAGTTGTGTTTTGCACTGACAAAACAGCATCCAGTATTTTGTTATATAAAGACAAGCAGTTTTTAATGTCAGTAGGTATCAGCAGGTTTTTTAAATCAGCAGGAAATCAGTTGAGCATCAAGATCTTAAACCTGTACTTGAGCACTTCCCTTATGTATTAAACTGTTTGTAAAAACTGTGACCCATGACAACAAGCTGAGGTTTGAACAGGACAGAAGTGACTATTAATCTGCCAGCTGTGTCATCAGATGTCACTACTGCTCACTTCCCTTAAAGCTTCACTGTGGTTTCCTGGCATATGTGAAGCCAACAAACTCTGCTTTTTGCTTACACAAAGCAGAACAAACTATGCAAGCAAAGGACAGCTACAAGAAGTTGCTCCCTCTAGAGAAAATCTCTTCAGTTCATCTGTTAATCCAAACTCACTCTGGCCAAGGATTCCCACAGTAACTCTTTGAATCTTTATCAGCAGTGCCCCAAGGCCCAGGTGAACAGAGGCAAAAAGCATCTAGTTAGCACAGGAATGGCACTTTATGCATGCAGATCCCAGCCAGGAAACCTTCTGTGACAGGAAGGATTTGAAACAATCAGCTTCTATCCATCTGATAAATATCTACCTGTCTCCCTCCAAGCCCTCTGCTTTACCTCATCTAATTAAATCAAAGCTGATCCTCACCGGTACTCACAGCTCCAGACACGCTAAGGTGGTAAGCAGCTCAAGCTATTAGCTACATAAGTCTCTAAGAAAATTATAGGGAGAAAAGGTCTGTGCTAAAGAAATAGTTTTGGTTTTCCCTGTGGGAAAACATAAGGAGTTCTTGATGTAAGCAGATTAATCCCCTCCCCATTCCTTTATGAAGCTTGAGCAAAGCAGAAAGGTGAGTACAGCCTTTGTAATTCAATAAAGAACTGTGTCCCTTCTTTGAGGACAGGGACGTGTACCTCTTCCCAGCCCGCATAACATGGGGGTGATTAGCTATTTCATATCCCTGTCTTCTACTCAGACAGGGAACCGCACATTACACACGGAGCATCAGGTGGAAGACTGTGCATATTCACACATCAGCTTGGTACTGTGGAATCAGAATTTCACAGCAGCAGGACATGTGAAAGGCAGTGAGGGCATGTGCAGCTTTTTCTTGTTCTGTATTCCTCTTTCAAAGCCCTTTCAATCCCACTTGGGCTCTTTTTGTCTATGCAAAGGCTTGTTCTGCTCTGAAAACAAGAGGACACCCCTCCTTCTCTGCACTCCTAAGTATGCCTCCAGGAATGCAAAAACCCCCCCAGAATAACAGAAAACGGTAAGTCAGCCAAAAAGGCACTTTGCTTTCCAATAAAAAGGAACAATGCAGCTCTTGTTCTTCTTGAATCCTCCATTAAACCATTTCTGGCAATGTATGAACACAGGTTCTCTTTTCTCCTCATAACTTCTTCCTTCTCACCTCCAAAAGCATTCAGCAGAACTTAGAGAGTTATCAGGGAGGACTAGGAAATCTTGTTAGTGTCTCCTGCTAGCACCTGCTGAATTTGAAGTCCTGCTTATCAGTTTGAAATTCTTTGTGTGATTTCCCACTGTAAAAATCCTTTAGAGCCATTTAATCAACAGCAATAGTTGTAGCTTCAACGCACGGTAATGGTCAAACAACACCAGACCAGAATGGCGGTGTGATGGAAGCACACTCAGTGAGGGAATCCCCCAATTTCATACCTAAAACTGTAAACAACAAAACACCACATTTGTTTTGTGATGATCAAAGCTGGATTGACAGGAGAAGTGTAAACAGAAGACAGACTTACAAATTCCTCAGGAGCTAGGACAGCCTAAGCTGTTAGCATCTGGACTGTAGGGATCCTATCTGTTTGTGTCCTAGGGAAAATTAATTCAGGGATTCCAGCCTAGTCTCCCACAGGCATGTGGCCAAACCACTCAAACTGGCAGTGTACTCAGGAATGCAAAGAAATGGGGATGCTAAAGGTCACACTGAAGCATCTCCTACAGAATCCTATCATTTTTAACCCCTTGCCTTCAGAAATGGCAACGAAGCAAGCACTTACCTGGCTGTTCGGAAAAATTCCACATAAACTGTGTAACACGAAGCTGTACAATACATGTCATATTTCAAAGGTGACACAGCAGTTGTGGTAAGGTGTGAAGTATTTCTTACTTCAGTGCTGCAGCGGGTATCTGACCTACGAATGTGATTACCTACTGCAATTCCACAGTAATTTCCAAACTCCTTGGAATGCAGAAGGAAAAGGCAAACAGCCCTCAGGACCAGCAAAAGCCATTACAGACCTAGGTGCTACCTACAAGAAAACGGCTGGCTAAACCCGCCTGGACGTGTTCCTGTGCGACTTGGTCTGGGTGATCCTGCTCTGGCAGGGGGATTGGACTGGATGATCTTTTGAGGTCCCTTCCGATCCCTAATGTTCTTTGATTCTGTGACCTATTCACAAAGAAAAATGTCAATTTGTATTAACTAGGTATTGATTCTGTGCGAACTTCACTGTACAGTGCATAAGGCAGGAAGGTACAGAGGAAGTAACCAAAGAAGTAGCACAAGACTGAGCAGCTAGTGAGAAGATAAACCTCACAACTACTGTGCAAGCTGCGCCCATAGCTAGAACTACTGGGATCAAAAAACCCCAGCACTGAATACTTTTTGAATGTTAGGATATGCAATTTTAGTTTTGCCTGTTTTGGTTTCTGTGTTTATTTCTGTAAACGGCACGATGTGCTTAATTTAGTACCGTACCCTGACTAACCCGCTCTGAATTTAGTTGCTTGAAGCAGGAAGACACATGACTTGCATCTGAATGACTTAATGCCTATCAAACTCAATCTTATTCAAAATACATAAAACAAACACTTGATCAACTGTCCCTTCAGTCTCCAATATGACAAATATTTTAAGAAAAACTGAGTGTCAGCCGTGCTAAAAGATAGAGGAGACACCAGCAGTGCCTTATGCATCATTACATTGACTTCAGCCAAAGAGACAGTTACTCAAGTAACAAATACTTGAGTTCCATGACCATTGGAACTAAATGCATTGGCAGCAGAAGCCAGATTAAACATTCCCTTGATGGAATGAAAGTGAACGAGCTTTACATCAGACATGGCAGAAGCAAAATTGCCCCAAGTTTCTTACCTCCCACTCGCTGGCAAGCTTCACAGGCACTTCTATGCCCCTTTTTTCCAGCTGTTCCAACTTGTAATCTTCATACTTCTTGTATCCTGCATATCCCCCACCTGTAGCTACCAGAATGTGGAAGGGGCGCAGGCGGAACACTTGCCCTACCGGAGCAGTATGAAACTTCTTCCTGCCTGCAACAGAAAATAAAACAGACTTTAGCAAAGAGAACCACTACACAGCAAGAAAAAGCTGTTATGTGCAGCGAGGGATGTTGAAAATGTGATGAGAAGTCTACAGCTCACAAATAAGTAGAAATGCTCCTAAGTACTCCAGTTATTGCAGCTCAGCAAATCACTGAAATTCAACTGACAAACACTAATTGATCAACTTTGCTTTTAACTTCATCCCCCTTCCCTCCCTGCATCACATTCCTCCAACATTCTTTCTGAAAAAATATATAAAGTAAGCTTCCTGAAAGCACCATGGAGAAATATCTAAAATGAGATGCCTGAAGACACACTCATACTGTCAAACTACCGAGACCTTTATGTTATTACAAGACAGAATAATCAGGTGCTGCAGAGCAGCCTGTAGGACTGTGGAAGTCCCTGCTTTTCAGTCATTAAAGCTTTCATTTTAGCCAGGGAATCCCCCAACTGTATCAGTAACTGGCAGAGGGAAGGAAATGACAACCTGCTATAGGACAGGTTTTGTAAACAGGATAGGAAGCACATTTCTGCTGTCATACAGGTCACCAAGTGTTAAAAAGACTTAGTATTAGCACTATTTCTTACGGACATCTACCAAGCTCCTGCATAACACAAGGCCTCACATGCCAGCAGTGAGCTGCAGTGTCACTAGGCAACAGGACAGCTACTGCTGGGAACTATTTCCCTTGCAAAACATTAAAGAGAACGAGTATGTTCAGACTTAACCAGCTAAGTATTAGACTGTGCTGCCCCATCTGTACTGAGTCAGTCTGAAGGTTCTCAACGATGACTGTGAGTCACTACCTTAGGAGAAAATTCCCGAAGGAACTACTTCTGGGATACTGAGTGGTGTCATTTCCACAACAATCATTTCCAGAGACGAGCAGGAATCAAAAACAATGGACTATATCTTGTTCCATCAGTGTCAGGCTTAGCGTTTGACTACGAAAGGATGCATTAACTGAAAGAATTCAATAAACACCCAGTCTGGTTCTCAGCATCCATAGAGACAAAGCGTAATCGCTCTGCAATCTGGGAAGCTTTAGTCCTAAGTAGTAGAGCTGATTAAAAGCATTCAGCTCTTCCTCATCCAAAAGAGGCCCAATAAAAGTAATTCACCTTTTGTTTTACCAAAGTATTTTTTCTCATTTCTTTCCTACATGTGTGATTAAATCACCACTTGAATTACATGTTCTAAAATACAACATAATATAAAACCAAGCTCATTCCTCTTGGAAAACAGTCTCTTATTTTCAGGAGGGAAAGAACCAAACCAAACAAACAAGGCAGCAACTACAGTTGCAGTTAAGATTCTAGAAGATATTCTGCCCCAAGAAGAACGCTCAGTAAAAGACAGGGATGATTCACAACAGCTAAATGTTTATACATACAGACTTGTTTGTTTTGAATTTACAGAGAGTTTACAAGTTTCAACTCTGCATCACAATTTCAACAGAAATCTGTACAAAGACCAGTCCCTTCCCACCACCTTTGGTTCCAAGTTAGTAAAGTTGCTCCACTGTTTCACCAGAGCTTAGCAAATTCCCACAACAGAACCAAAACGGCTTTCTGTGTGTGTCCAGGGAGAGGCTGTTTCTGCTTCTAAGAGCTTCCGTAAAATTGATGTGAACGCTTCTCTTTCTGTGCTAGAGAGCAAACCACTTGATGTTCCACAAGCCGTAGGACACATGGTTTAATTTGTTGACACATTATTTGAAGAGTTGGCTTTTCCCCATCTCCAGCATCAGTGAAACAGCAATGAAACCAGCCTGTAACTGAAGTCAAAACACACAGTGAAGGCATCTAACGCGCTACTGCTAAGCTTTTATTGCCCTGACAAACTCAAATTCCACATCTTTCAGACATGAACAAAACGAGACAAGTTTACAGAGTATTTACTTATTCTCACAACAAAACCATGTTCAGGCTGTTAGTGCTGTTCAGAGATTTCAGGGGAACATCTTGTTCTTTAATGATACAAAGGCTACTCTCTGGCAAGCAGCATGAGAATGTGAGGGAAGCTCATGTCTTAGCATATGAGCCAACAGAAACAAGCCCAGGACAAAAGTTAAGAGGTGTGTAGGACTTTCAACATCCTAATAACATTTTTAGGTGCTTCAAACCCTAAACTCCTTAGAGAAGGCCAACCTGTTGTAGATTTCTCTCCTAAAACATGGAGTGTATTCAGCAAACAAGAATGAAGAGAAAGTTAACTATTTAGTATTTACAGACCTTACAAAGCTCAGGAGAAGCCTAAACCTAGTAGCAACTTACAAGGACATCATCTGTGTTTGAGCAAGTGGAAAAAGATTTGTTCCTTCAGAAACACTGAAAAGGAGAACGAGAAGGCAAAGTGTATAATCCAAGGCAGGCTCTAGCCTACAGAATTATCACGGGGTGTTACATTTCCCACCTTCCAGACCATTGGGTCCATTATACAGCAAAGCATGGCTTTGCTACTCTGACCAAATTAAGGCTGTCTTCTAAGAAAGGACACAAACACTTAAGAACTTGAGACCATCATAAGGAGTAGAGATCAAAGAAGAGTTCCCTTCTCTTTCTAACAACATCATTTGCAAGTCAGCTAGATTTAAATCCAAATCCAAACCTGAAATAGCCATGGATTGGAAATGGCTGGCCACGTTAATTTGTTCGAAATTCAAAGCTAACTTAGAGGGACCTTTCCTTTCATGCAATCGACAATGTTGGATTATGCACCTCAGCTTCCTCCAATTTTCTTCTCTCATGCCTAACTTTGATTTCTAGCCAACAAAGAGCTGCTGTTGCTATTAATCTGTGTAAGTCTACTTCTCAAGAAGGCAATATCCGCATGTGACATGCCAGGCAGGGTTTGGACAGCCAACTTAACCCAAGCAAATGGTTATAGAAAATGGGATCAGTAACTCAGCTGGCAAGGAAGCAAAAGCTCCAGTCTGTAAGCAGCTGTTATATCTGCAAGTTTACAAACACATGTTTATTACAACCAAACAATCATATTTGTTTACAACATCACCCAGCTAACTGCAAGTGCAACTGCAAGGTCTTCAACATTTCTTGTAAACTTACTTTGATTTCTTGATTTATTAAAATTAGAAGCACAGATTGAAATATAAAATGCTATTTATACCTTTTATTTCTTACAGGTCTGTTAAACTGCTAAAGTCTGAATTCTTCAGGCTTCTCAAGGTGAACATCTGACAAGAGTTGCTTTACAAAGCAAAGGTAACACTTCCAGCAAATTCCCACCTGGGTTGTGTTGTTACTTTATTCTCCATTATGAAGTCTGATGCTGCTATTCTCCATCAGCCCCTTCATGTCTAACATTATTTCACCAGCTTGCATGTTGTTAACACACATCCTTTTAGCTGACAGGCTCCTTATTCATGACTATGCTGTTAGGAAGACCTGCTACCAACACTCAAACTCTTTCACAGCACCTTTGTGATACTGCCCAGCAGAAGGATGATCCAAGCATCCCTGTCCTACTACTTGTCTGTGCTGTCCTGCTAGAAAACCTCTAGAAAGAGCACTTTAAAAAATGTTTGCAGGACATGCAAAACCATAAAACTGATGTAAAAAACCTTCACATTTCAAAATAAGGAAGACTCACACAATCACAGTCCAATCAGCACCAACAGTGGGAAATACATGAACTCCTGGCTCATAGACAAAACCACTGTGCTAAGATTAAAAGACAACATAGTGTAGCAGATATTTTAAAAAGTACTGCAGCCTCCTCAGAAAACTCACTTTGCAGAAGTTAATTAAAAAACCCAAAACCTATAGTTAATAGGTTTTAACTTGCTACACAAAGATAATTTTTATTACAAAAACTTAATGCTTTGAAAAGCTTAAAGCTACATGTAAAGCAATTCCTTCCATATGCTCCTCTCAAGAGTCCTCTTCCTCTAGCACCTGTTATCACAGGTATCACAGTCTGATTAAATTTGCTTCACAAAATATTGTCCTTTCCTCGGCTATTGAGAGCAGTGAGAACAAGGAAACACAAAACCTCTCATTCTGCATACAGCTGCCCCGATGAAACCAAGACAGCGACACTCTCCTTGCCTGCTTGTAGCTCACAGTATGTTCTGCTGTATGCCGAAGCTCACAGGGCAAAAACTTGATTCATTAGTGCAGAGACAGAAGTGATATGAGGACGATGCATTTGTTTTGTATTTAGATACATTAAGGTACGCAGGAAGGATGCAGAGCTGCCCACCTGTTGCAGTGTTTGATCATATTAATTAAATAGCAAACTGGTCAAAAAACATATATTGCCAAGCAAGATGGAAGCAGGGGAAAAAGCGAACAATAAAACCAGAGAAATCAGAAAGGTAACAGCCCTTCACTTCTGCTGAACCTATCACTCTGGTTTCTTCAGAAGTGATAATCCCAGTGGAAAAGACAATTATCAACATAGCAAAGAACCTGAAAATAAAAGAAGCAAATGCCCTGCAGGGGTACATTAAAAGAGGCCCTAAGGGCAGTAGATATCACAATGACAAAGCAAACTGGTTTCTTTCTGATAAACACTCAACAGTGTTAGAACAAAATAATGAGAAAAAGCCCCCAGAAAACACACAACTGCACGGTCTGCTAATTGTACAATCATAGAATAGTTTTGGCTGGAAAAGACTTTTAAGATCATCAAGTCCAACCTTTTCCTAGCCCTATCATCACCACTAACCCACATCCCCCAACACAACATTTACACTTTTCTTAAACTACCTCCCTGTGCAGGATGTTCCAGTGCCTCACAACGTTTTCAGTAAGGAAACTCTTCCTGACATCCAACCTGAACATCCGCTGGTGCAACTTAAAGCCATTAAAAAAACCCCAACCCTTTACAAAGCAGAATGGTGGGCAAAATCATCTGCTAAGCTCTTGCACAGAAGGCCACCACCACTTCAACTGCTGTGCCTCTGGTGCTGCAAGGGCTACTACACCCCTCCTGTGACTTAACTGCCACCTCAGCTGCCATCAGCTGATCACCACCTGTTGTTTGCCCCCAAGAGAGGTGTTCCTGATTTGGGAGGCTGATGTTCCTCACATGGGATAAGCTCTGCATTTCCAGTTTTAGCCAATACTGCTCTGGACACTACAGGATCTGATCTGCTCTCCAGATCTGTGTCTCTGCAAGGCTCCTCCTGAAGTGGGTCCAGAGGAGAACAGTGAGGCTGGTGAAGGCATTGGAAGGAAAGGCTGAGGGAGTTGGGGTTGTTCAGCCTGGAGAAGAGGAGACTCAGGATGGACCTTATCACTCCCTCTACCTACCTCAAGGGAAGTTGTAGTCAAGTGGGAGTCGGGCTGTTCTGTCAGGTAACTAATGCCAGAACAAGAAGGCAGGGCCTGAAACGGTGCCAAGGGAGGATTAGGTTGGATGTTAGGAAGTCCTATCTCACAGAAAGGGTGATCAGAGACTGGAATGGACTGTCCAGAGCAGTGGTAGAGTCCCCATCCTTGGAAGCATTTAAGAACAGACTGGATGTGGCATTTACTGCCATGGTCCAGTTGATTGCAGTGATGTTAGGTCATGGGCTGGGCTGGATGATCTTGGAGGTCCTTTCCAGCCTCAATAATTCTATGACCAAATAGTCATGGAACACAAGGGACTTCTGAAAAGACAGAAGTAGCTTTCAGTCATAGCTAGGGAAGCTATTTGTCCAGAATTGCTCCTCTTGTTAAAGGAAACTGTTTCTGATTGGGGTTTTTTAATTTTACACCTGCTATCCAAATATTCCAAAACAGCAGAGAAACAATGAATAACCCCTCATAAGGAATCTTAAGAAATAGGTGGCTACATGTCTTTGTCTGAAGAACAAGTAAAGCACAATTTACACACTTGTGCTTATGGAATGTGTGTCTCTGACGCTGGAGTCCCATTTCTGTTTTAATCTCAAGAACATCAGATTCACCAATACATAATTTGTCTAACTTTGAATAAACCTGAATTTATAAACACTGGGTAGATACAAGCCATCACTTACCATTGACAAATGTCCTGGAAGGTGGCTGCTTCCACAGGACTCCAGTTCTAACACGCAGGTTCTTGCATATAGGTAAGTTACAGCTCATCAGCAAACTGCAAATACAACAGGAAGCAGTTACTTAAGTTAGGAATGTTTAATAATGCAAAGGTAAGCATTAACATGGGGAAAAAAATCTCCTCAAAGTATAAAATTTCCACTTAGCCTATCCCCTTCTGTTTTACATACAGTTTACACAGTTTACTAGGATTGGAAGAGGCCTTCAAAGGCCATCAGGTCCAACCCTCCTGCTCGAGCAGGCTACAATTTACTGAAAAGTATAATCCCCTAAAAAGCCTAAATCAACTACACAAAATCACGTCCAGACAGGTCTGAAACACCTCCAGAGAAGGGGACTCCATAACCTCCTTGGGCAACCCCTTCCAATATTTAATAACCCTGACTGTAAAGAAGTGTTTCCTTATATTGAGGTGAAACTCCCTGTGTTCAAGCTGCATCCATCACCCCTTGTCCTGTCTGACACCACCAAGAGAGGATTCCTTTCTTCTTGACACCCAGCGCTCATCTATAGACAGTGATTAAATTCCCTCATAGCCTTTTGTCAAAACTAAAAAGCCCTGATTTTCTCAATCTCTTTTCATAAGGCAGTTGTTCCAGACCCCCAATCATCATCATAGCTCTGCACTGGGTCTATTCTTCCCCTAAAAAACACAAAATCCCTGCCCATTCAACAGCTCCTGCAGAGATTTCTGTATGTGGCATCTATTTAATCTTTTCCTTTTCTCAACAAAATATATGAAAACATAAACTAGATTTTGAACTGGCCAATGCAGGGAAAAGGTTCTACCAGGATGTCATGTGCTTGATACATTAATACTTCATTTCACGTTGCTAATAAATCTGATAAAGATCCATCCAACTGGACAAGAACTATTGTTCAAAGTCCAGGAATAAGCATATTTAGGTGAGTATTTGCAGATGGCACAGCCACACCACAACCTGCTCTTAGAGAGTATCACAGGAGACTGGCAGCACCCCCACATGGACAGGCTCAGCCTCTTGAGAAGAACCAGGTCTGGCAGGTCTTTGAGCAACCTACTGTCCTGCGATGCAAATGCCGCAGCTGGAATGTCTTCTTTGGCCTGCTGACCTGTTCTCTGCTCTTGATCAGATACAAGCTGAGTACAGAATTACTACTTCATTAGCTTACAAGCTATTGCATCACTTAGAGCGAGTCACTTCCAGGAAGTGATTATTAAGAACTGAAAGAATTAATTTCAGGTCCCTGCAGAGTTACATACAGACATTATCTTTTCATTTCAAACAGGAGTCCACAAACAGCAGTTTTTTTGGTCATAGAATCCCAGAATCATATAGGTTGGAAGGGAACTTGAAGATCATCTAGTCCGACCCCCCTGCAGAGCAGGTTCTCCTAGAGCAGATCCTACAGGAACACATCCAGGTGGGTTTTGAATGTCTCCAGAGCAAGAAACTCTACAACCTCTCTGGGCAGCCTGGGCCACAGCTGTTAGAGTCACAGTAAAAAACCTTTTTCTTATGTTTAGGGTGGACTTCTGTGTTCTACTTTGTGCTCACTGCCCCTTGTCTTGCTGTTGCTGAAAAGAGTCTGGTCCCATCCTCCTGAGACTTATCCTTTAGATATTTACAAGTATTCACAAGATCACCCCTCTCCAGGCTGAACAGCCTCAGCTCTCTCAGCTTCTGTTTGTAAGGCAGACGCCCCAGATCCCTGATCATCTTAGAGGCTCTGTGCTGGACTCTCTCCAGAAATTTCCCATCCCTCTTAAACTGGAGATCCCAGAACGTGATGCAGTGTTCCAGATGTGGTCTCACTAAGGCAGAGTCGTGGGGAAGAAGAACCTCCCTTGACCTACTGGCCACACTCTCCTTCATGCATCCCGGGAGACCATTAGCCTTCTTGGCCTTCAGCCTCATGGTCTCTGTAAAAACCACTGTATTAACCCAAATATGATAGGACAGTCCCTCCCCAAAATCTACATTCCTGTAGCCAGGTGCTACACATGCCATACTCCTGCATCACAGCCTGGGATGTTACTTCCTTAACAAGACAGAAAGTGTCCCCACACTGCTGCAGAGCATGGATGTTTTACATAGCAACACCATGTCCTTTTGTCATTAGTGATGAGGTCAGCTGATCTGCTTGGGTCACACACCAGAGCTGTGGTATTACAAGACTTGCTTTACAACATATTAAAACACATATGATGAAAGAAGCACTTGCTCAGCAGTATGCTGGGAGCCTGGAGATTTCAAGAAGCTTAGCATTAGACTTAAACTTACCATACAAATTGTAGAAGTCTAAGAAGCCTGGAATAAAAATAAACTAAAACTTAGCTACAGCCTAAAGCATTAGCGTTCTCAAGACATGTATTAGTCTTGATAAATAATAAAGTACAAAAAAACCCCCAAGCAACACAGTTGGCATAATAAGAAGGGTATGGAACTGTTGGCGTAAGTCCAGAGGAGGCCGTAAGGATGATCAGGATGCTGGAGCACCTCTGCTGTGAGGACAGGCTGAGAGAATTTAGGCTGTTCAGCCTGGAGAAGTCTCCAAAGAGAACCTTATAGCAGCCCTCCTATACCTGAAGGGGGCTACACAAAAGCTAGAGTGGGTCTTTCTATGAGAGACTCCAGCAATAGGACAATATGAAATGGTTTCACACTAAGAGGGTAGATTTAAATCAGATCTTGGGAAGAAATTCCTCATTCAGAGGGTGATAAACTGAACAGGCTGTCCAGGGAGGCTGCCCAGGGAGGTTGTGGCTGCCTCATCTCTGAAAGTGTTCAAGACCACATTAGATGGGGCTCAGGGCAACCTGGTCTGGTAAGAGCTTTCCCTGCCCATGCTAGGGGATTGGAACTAGATAATCTCTGAATTCCCTTCTAACCCAAACTCTTCTGTGCATCTATGATTCCATACTAGATATGCTGACTTTACAGGAGCAGGCAGGAGCTGTTCATGTTGCCAAGGCAGGGCAAGGAACATTAAGACTTGATATTTTAGCAGACAGATTACAACGGAGGAAAGACATGAACAATTAACTGCAGACCCGAATCTCTCACCAAAATTGTGTTTGGTGTCCAACAGGAGAAAACCAGCCTCGTCTTTACTCTGAAACCTCTCTAAAACCAGATACAGATGTCAAGGCTAAACAACTGACTTCCAGCCTCACCTTTCCTGCTCCTGATACCCTGACCTTCCTAGTGTGAACAGGTGTGTAGGAGCACAGCGGCCTCCTGCCTCTGCCACCCAGCTGGGGGCTGTAGGAGCTGCCGGGACCCCAACTCAGCTTCAGTCATGGTGGGATGAAGATAACACCCTGCTGCCACAGTGCTCTGCACACGAGGGGTTTCTCCGGTTTTTGAGAGAGAAGCTGCTCTGAAAGGAGCGCTGCCCTCTGAAAGGCCGAGGGTCCCCGCTAAGGGCCTGCAGGTGCTTCTCCTCCCCGGGGTTACATAACCTGGCCCCCTCTACCGGCTTCTGGTAACCGCAGTGACAGATGCAGCCCGTCTGCACAACCCAGCGGGTTTTCCTTCCTGAAAACGTCAAATCTCCCGCCTCCCTCCCTGCTGGGAGGACAAGGCTCCTCGCACACGCCCGGGGCCGAGGCTCCGCACCTCTTTTGCCTTTCCAGCCGGCAGGGCCCGGGGCAGCAGGCGAGACCACCCCCGGTTCCCCCTCACCCCCCGCTGTCAGACGCCACCGGCCGCTTCGCCCCAGCTCCGCCCGCCATGCCGGTGCCGCTACCGGTACCTGCTCTGGAGCCCCGCGGTCACGCCGGCCCGCGCCATGGCCGCCGCCATCTTCCCTCGCCGCCGCGTCCTCTGTTGCGTCTCGGACAGGGGCGGGAGTCGGGCGGGAGTCGGGCGGGGCGGGGCCGTCCCGGTGCTGGGGAGGCCGTCACCTCAAGGGGATTTTGTGGGTAGGGTCGGGGGGACTCGGGGCTGTTAGGGGAAAGGAAACTCGGGAAAGGACCGGGAGTGTTGGTGACAGCCGGCCAGCAGCGTGTCCAGTGGCAAAGGCCATGAGGCAGCAGTGTGCCCCGGTGGCCAAGAAGGTCAACGGCATCCTGGCCTCCATGAGAACTAGTGGGGCCCGTCGGAGCCCCCCTGTACTCGGCACTGGTGAGGCCCCATCTCGAATACTGGGTTCATTTCTGGGCCACTCACTGCAACGAGGACGTTGGGGTGCTGGAGTGTGTTCAGAGAGGGGCAATGCCAGAGGTTGGAGTGAGGAGGGAGACAATCTCTCCTCCCTGGTGCCGAGCGACAGGACCAGAGGAGATGGCTGCCAGCTGTGCCAGGGGAGGGTTAGGCTGGATGTTAGAAATAATTTATTCACTGGAAGGCTCGTTGGGCTTGGGAACAGGCTGCCCAGGGCAGTGGCAGTCGTCATCCATGAAGGCATCGAAAGTGCTGAGGGACCTGATTTAGTGGTGACCTGGCAGTGCTGGGTTGAAGGTTAGACTTGATGACCTTAAAGGTCTCTTCCAACCAAAATGATTCTGTTATTTCTCTGGGAATGTATTGTGTGGCCAGGGAGGTCCTAGAATGTTTGTGATATAGAGACAAGGCTCCCCCACAAAGCTGCTGCTAAGGGAGGTCTGGTTTGGGGAGAGCACTGGGTCTTGGAGAGGTGAGGAGGAGGCACGTGTGGCCTCAGTGTTGCTGTGAAGGGCAGGGAGGTGGTCCTGACCACAAATCATCAGTGATGTCAAAGGCAGGGTTTTACTAGAGAGAACACAACACAGGACAGGCACCATGGTACTGGCATAGGCTTGAGACTGACCTGTTGGAGAGCAGTGTAGGAGAAAGGGACCCGAGGGTCCTGGTGGACAGCAGGATGACCATGAGCCTGCAGTGTGCTCTTGTGGTCAAGAGGGCCAACAGCATCCTGGGGTGGATCAGAAGGGGGTGGTTAGCAGATCAAGAGAAGTTCTTCTCCCCCTCCGCTCTGCCCTGGTGAGACCACACCTGGAGTATTCTGTCCAGTTCTGGGCCCCTCAGTTCAAGAGGGATGTGGAGCTGCTGGACAGAGTCCAGCGTAGGACAACGAAGATGATGAAGGAAGTGGAACACCTCCCTTATGAGGAAAGGCTGAGGGAGCTGGGTGTCTTTAGCTTGGAGAAGAGGAGACTGAGGGGTGACCTCATTAATGTCTATAAATATGTGAAGGGTGGGTGTCAGGAGGATGGAGCCACATCAGTATGAGAAGGAACTTCTTCCCAGTGGGGGTGACGGAGCACTGGAACAGGCTGCCCAGGGAGGTTGTGGAGTCTCCGTCACTGAAGATGTTTAAGACCCACCTGTATGTGTTCCTGTGTGACTTGATCTAGGTGATCCTGCTGTGGCAGGGGGATTGGACTAGATGATCTTTCGAGGTCCTTTCCAATCCCTAATGATTCTATGATTCTGTGATTCTGTGATGGTGTTCCTATATGTGAGGTGTTGAGCAGAATAGTGCAGTCACATCTGCTCCTGCTCGACTGTCCCTTGCCTGCATATGAGCTGCACAGGGGATTTTTTGGTCTCCACTTTGCTAGATGCATCCCCAGATAGATGCATAGATGCTGCACTACTGGGAAGCAGCTAATTACTATTTTCTGACAATGGTAGGGTGGTAGTTTCACAGGGTGAATCAGTAGTCCTGCTGCTGTGTTTCCACATCCTCGGTTCTTCAGTCCTCTGGGCAGACCTGATTTGTGATTAATGGTTGCTTGTTTTCCTGATGAGGCCTAAATGAAGTTTACAGCACCTTCAGGCCCTTCTGCCTTTTTTCGCGCCACCACACACAGCAGCACAGTATCTAGGTATCTGAGGTGTACAGGAGAGCCTTTTATTTTTAAAATATATGACAGGATTATAGAATCTTTGGAACTGGAAGGGACCTCTACAGATCACCTAGTCCCACCCCACTGCTAAAGCAGGATTTCCTAGAGCACATTACACAGGACTGCATCCAGGAGGGTTTTTCATCTCTCCACAGAAAAAAATTATTAAAATATGTAAAATTTCATAGAAGTACCAAAACTATGAGCAAAGATCCAGATGCAGCCTTCCTGTAATGGTAATATCATTAGCTGTCTGAGTTTTTGGGATGCACATAAGTCATGTATGTGTCCTGATAGGACTGGCAGGAAGTAAAACCTTCGAGAAGGTGAGATTTGATGATGTTGTGTTTTGCTTCAAGCATTGCAAGAGCCATTAGTTTTGGTGTCTAACTGCACCCTGCTGGTGGGCCTGACAAACGAGTTCCCCCAGAAATGATTCAGGAGTGATTCAGAGATTAAGGAGTAGTTAAATAAAACAGCACTTATTTGCAGCGTGTATCTGTTGGCAGTGGCTGAACGGGTTAATGATCTGTTTTAATCTGTTTTTTGTCCTCTGAAATTAAAAGTAAATATGTGGACCTTTACCTTTTTTAAAAAATACTTGTATTAAGTGTTCTTACCTTTGTGTTGGGTTTTTTTAACATCTGATAATATATTGTATAATAATATTATATAGGCTGTGCTCTCTGAGGAGTAAAAGCTTCCCAAAGGGTCCTGAGCTTTGGTAGACCTGTGCAGGTCAGCCAAAGGTGGGTTAATATCGCAATTGTTCCCTTAGCAGATGAGAGAACAGAGATCTTAGGGCTTGAGCATGTTTGTTTGTGCAGGGAGTACAGGAAGGAGTGGGAAACGTAACTCCTGTGATAGGATTAGTGGGAAGCATATGACCTCTACAGATGTCTCAGATCTAGTCAGTGAATTTAGGAAACATGGGGATAAGCGATGGATCCACGTGAATGCAGAAGAAGCAAGCAGGGAATGAGGACTGTGAATCACAGGGAAGGGCACATAAGGCAACAAAAAGATATCTGGGAAAAGTGTTAGCAAAAATACATGAAGCAGAGGAAGCACTAAGGAAATCTATAAGATGGAAAAGGAAAACAAAACTAGGAATTAGACTTTCTTTCTCCTGGACTCTTGGAATAGTCTATTCTTACCTGAACAGGAAAGATGAAACCATATTAGCAATACTTTATGCGTCACGAGATCACTTCAGGATGCACGCTTCTGCTTTATGTGTCTGTGTGTTTTCCTTCCTTCTTCAGATTTAATGATGATAATTGTAGCTGCCGTAGTGTAATTAAGAGGTAACACTCCAGGCTGAATGCTACGAATCAGGGAAATAATCCAGCCAGGATCAGACTGAAGTGCTGGAATGGAATGAAGAGCATCAAGAAAGTCAACAGTGTCACGTATCTGTTTGGAATTCTTAGGGAAGCACAGGTTTACTTTTTGGTTAAAATTAGTCTGTGGATAAACCACTGTCAGATGAAAGAAAACTTTCGTTAAGAAGGACCCTTTACTCTTCTGCAGAGAGATCTGTTCTGTAGTTTGGCCAACTCACTTTGCTTTAGACATCTTTTTGTAAGGTAGATGTCTTAATTAACTCCTCAAGTCATTTTGGTCCTTTTTGAAATGGGAAAAACACAGTTTATTTCAAAAGCAGGGGCTTAAGGCTTCTTCCTGTGTCTGTTTATGCAAAGCAGAAAGCACAGGGATATTTTCCATCTTGGGATAGGAGTAGGACACTGCCCTTTCATCTTTGCATACGGGGATAAACCATTCTCTGAGTGGAGAGTTTTTGTATTAAATCTTGGTTTATCCTTGTTGATGCCTAAAGCCACTTCATTATCTTCCAGAAGCTGTGTTCATCACCATGGAATTCCTGGTATGAGAAGGCAGAGCATAGAGTCAGAGCGAGGATCCTTGCTGAACTGCTGTAACCATGAAGACGATGATTTTAATTCTCCTAATCATCTTCACTTTGCCGTCTTCAGGTAAGGCTGATGCAGAAGGAAAGAGAAAGGTGCCCTCTGGCTGGGTTAGCAGTGTGCAAACTCTAATTTGAGCTTTGGGTATATTTTTCTCTGTGCAAAGAAGCTACAGCTAGAACTGTGTTTGTGTTTTTCCTGTTTGATCACTAGCAGATGGTGACCCTGTTTGTTCTGAAGAGGCTCGATACACTGGTTTCTTAGTAGTCCAGTGAGGGTTTGTTTCCCATGAATAGTTGAGGCTGGCGTACTCATTAACGCTGTCAAAATGCATCAGTGTATCCTCGCTGCTGCCCTTTAAAACCACAGTGGGTTCTTTTTGGAGTTGTGCTGAGTTAACATCAAACCAAGTGGAACGTCTGGTATTATTCTCAAAGAAATGAAAAGCTCAGTGTCCTAATTGTAAATATGTCTGTTGAATGTTAATAGATCACCAGAGAACCAAGTGCTTCAACATCTGGAAATGACAATGTTAAAGATGTTGTAATGTTTTGTGTGCATTCGGTCCCAGTTTTCATCGTGTGGTTTAAGGTTCAAATTATGTAACTGCATGCAATTTTTATATATAATAATAACTTTTTCCTCCTTAAACATGTAGCACATTCTTGTGATGTAAATGGTGATATATTTCAGAGCAGAAGGCTTTTAACAAGAAAAATACAAAATAAGTCATAGTACTCCAAGAGGGAAACCATAGTTTAAAGTGAAAGAGGAAATTTTGTTGACACAGCTGGACTCCATTGAACTGTAGTTTTACAGTCAGTTTAAACCAACCAACCAACACCCCAACGCCAGGAGATTAAACTTTCTTGTCCACTTATAATTACATCTTTCTAATCCCTTCTTTCTGCTGGCATTGTTTGGCTTTTTCTTTTTGTTGGTTACTTTTCAGCTGGAAAAAGGTGTGACAATCGAATATTTCAATTCTGCTGTGGTTCTGCACAGTGCTCCTGTGCAGGTTATTTCGTCTCTTTGTTTGGCGTGCACTCATGTAGGTAATTCTTACTAACTTCCTGCTTGGGAGGGGTAAGATTTTGAGGACTTTGTTGTCATGTTTATTCTATACTCTGTTCAGCATAGTACATAATTCTTCAACCACCAGGAATGTGGTTGAGTTTCCATCCCTGGATGTGTTTAAAGATCATTTGGATGAGGTGTTGAGGGATACGGTTTAGGGGTGAACTTGTAAGGTAGGGCAGATGGGTGGAATCTATGATCCCAGAGGTCTTTTCCAACCAGAGGGATTCTGTGGTTATCAATAACGACATTGTCCCTACTTTCTCTCTTTCATGGTGGGAGTTGTCACAGAAGATTAACCTCTCTCTCGTGAGGGGAATCCAGCAAGTTACTTGTCCCAGATGAAGAAACGCTGAGATAAGGTCCAACTCACAGGATTGCTACTGTCATTTCAAATAGCCTCAGATCCTTATCTCCTCGAACAAGGGGTTTGGTTTACTCTATTAAAAAGCAGCATTTTAGTGGTTGTGAATTGATTCCAACTTAAAATTTTCATACTTCTCCTCTGATCTAAGTTTTTCTGCGCCCAGAATTCTGGTGCAGGTCTTGTTTAAAATCAGTCTGTAACTGGAAAGACAATGGAAAAGAAATGTTATCCTAACAAAGGGCAGCACTCGGAGGGAAATGCTGTTCTATCAACATGTGTAGCTCAATGCTGCTCTGAGACACCAGGGGCTTGGAAAAGTAGTTATTGTCTGTTTAAAAAACAAGAATCCTCTCTCTAATGACTAAATGCAACAAAGTTAAAGCAACTTGATCTCCTATCAACATCCTTCATATTTCTTGTTCTTTTGCAGGCTTGGTTCTGAACATCAAGAGCTTTGTAACAGAAGTATCAGTGCTTGTATGGGTATATGGGAATGTGAGGGTGTGAAAGCACCAGAGGAAACAGCAGAGCAAAGGTTAACAGAACAGCCTGTATTGATAACCAAGGACACAACTGACAGCAGCAAACCTGACAAAGCCTGGGGAATGCATTGTTTACATCAAGATTAGAAGGTCTATGCTCTGATAAGGTCACACCACACAAGGCTTGTTAGGAGAAAAGCTGTAGTGTGGTGACGGGAAGGTAGTAACAGGGTTACCCTGCCTTTTAAGTACCGTTCCTCTTGCGATCCCAACAGGAAAACAGACCATAGCCTTACAGATGTCCTTGTCTTTATTTACCCATTTTTGGTGGCAACCTTGTCTAAAATTCCAGGTGGGATGAAGCAAAGAAGATTCTGAGGTGAAAGATCATGAAGGATGGAGCCAGGCTCTGTTCAGTGTCATCTAATGATAGGACAAGGGGCAATGGGTGTGAGCTGGAACGTAGGAGGTTCCACATAAATATGAGAAGGACCTTCTTCACAGTGATGGTAACAAAGCACAGGAAAGGGCTTCCCAGGGCGGTTGTGGAGTGTCTTTCTCTGAAGAAGTTTAAAACCTGCCTGGACATGTTCCTGTGCGACTTGATCTAGGGTATCTTGCTGTGACGGGGGTTTGGACTGGATGATCTTTTGAGGTCCCGTATGTGTGTGTAAGTGAGCAGAATCAACTGACTTGTGAAGTTAAATGAAATAAAATAACCTCTCTCTCCCATAAGGTCTTCAACTGAAGTGGTCTTTTTTTCCTAAATCCTATAAATTTTGTCTTCTTTCTTTTTTTTTTATCCTACAGGGAAGAAATTCCGATGGTGCACCCTTTCAGACCTAGAACAGAGAAAGTGTGCGGAACTGTCCAAAGCGCTTACGGCTGTGCTGCCCCTTGCTGCCACCAATTCATTCTCTAGGATTTCTTGCATCAGAGCCCACAACACTCATGACTGCATTGATAAAATTAGGGTGAGTTCACAGAGATCTTAAAAACTGCTTGAGAGGCAAGACTGAGCACCCATGAGCATTCTGCTAGATGTACTGTTTCACCTGAGCCAATGTCCTTATAAGTCTCCAGGAATTAAGTAAAAAGCTGGTTGGAGCTAAAATCACAAAACTGAACTCCTAAATTAAAACTTGCTCAGAGCATTCCCTTCACATGTGGGTTTTGGTCCTGTGAGTATTAAGAATCTGTTCCCTTTCTTCTCTGCCATTTTTAGCTTAGTCAGCATTCTCTGAAGTAGAAGCCTTCTTCATATAAGAAATTTCCTTTTTAGTGAAGTTAGACCGGAGAATTTTTTTTATGTAATCTCTTGTAATTGACCTGTTTTGAAATGAAAATGTCACAATATATCCTTTGATAAAAATCACTCATGAAAAATGAATCATAGAATCACAGAACATTAGGGATTGGAAGGGACCTCAAAAGATCATCTAGTCCAATCCCTTGCCACAGCAGGATCCCCTAGATTAAGTCACACAGGAACAGATCCAGGCAGATTTTAACTGCCTCCAGAGAAGGAGACTCAACAGTCTCCCTGGGCAGCCTGTAAGCATTTGCTGTAGAATCATTTCACTAACATACCTAACCAGTTCATGTTTTCAATCAGTCTCAGTTGCTTTCAATGGAGTCCAAATCAGACCAGAACAAAGAAAACCTTTCTTGCTGGTTCAGGGAATAACTTATTTCATGTTTTCATTCAGTCCTGCAACCCTTATTAATATATTTCAGTTGCACTTTCCAGGTTATGGAAAGATTATAGCCAGGAGAAGTTTCTGGGGTCTTGGGGGAACAGTAGGAGGAAATAGGAATTGCCTTTTTCTTCTGGCATCAGAACTGGGTTTTTTTGGAATGGAAGGCCAAGGAAGAGGTAGGAAGGGATGTTACTGGAAAAGAATTGCTACTTTTTGAAGGTAACTCAGTCTTCATTGCTAACATTTCACCATGCTGAATAACAGGGATTAAATTAAAACAAACGCTTGTAAAAACCACTGGGTAGTACTTCTCAGGCAGAAACTGTGCTCTTGAGGATGCTCTGTTTCCCTCTAAATACACTTCTGCTGAGGGTTTTGCTGTTGTTTTTAAGGTAAATAAAGCAGATGCTGTCTCCTTGGATGCTGGAGATGTTTACTCTGCTGTAAAGCTACATGGTTTGACAGTGGTGGCAAGAGAGGTCTATGATCAAGGTAGGTTCATGAAGAAACAGAACAAGCTGAACTTCTGACACAGCTAATAAATTGCTGTGCAGTGAAAGGCAAAGCTCAAGAATTCCTGAAAAGACTGTATGCTTTCATTAACTTTATAGGACTATGGAGGTGACTAAGAACTGTTTGTAAAATAATTAGTGGTGATGAAAAAAATCCCAGAAGTGCTTTGTATGTAGTGGCCTTTCAGCCTGTGATGAACGGCAAATTGTACCTATCGCTGCCCACAGCACTAGTGTACTGAGTTCTACATCTCGTATAGGGAATAAGAAGGGATTTATTCCATCTGTGTAAATTCTTAAGCCATGCTCCATACTAGTGTGACTGAATATTTAGTAGCTTCTCCCATTAATTAATTGTCTCCTCACCCTGAAGAGACAAGAATATAAGGTGGGGAATCTTGCTGTGGTAAGATTCCTCTTCATCCCTGGCAAACCTGCACAGGCTGTGCAATAGGTGATTTGTAAGGCAAGATTAAGTCAGTCAGAACCAAAATCAAGCATATAGTACAAAATACTTGTGGAACATCTTGTCTGAGAAGAAAGACAAATTAGCAGGTGGATGTAGGAGAAGACCAGTGAAAGAACAGTATGAATCACAGACTTACGGACTGGAAGGGACCTCAAAACATCATCTAACCCAATCTTTTTGCCAGAGCAGGATCACCTACACCAAATCTGAAAGGAACACATCCAGGCGGGTTTTAAACATCTCCAGAGAAGGAGATTCCACAACCCCCCTGGGCAGCTCCTTCCAGTGCTCTGTCACCCCCACTGTGAAGACGTTTCTTCTCATATTTATGTAGAACCTCCTATGTTCCAGCTCACACCCACTGCCCCTTGTCCTATCACTAGATGACATTGCGAAGATCCTGGCTCCATCCTCCTGGCTCCACCCACCCTTCACATATTTATAAACATTAATGAGGTCGCCCCCCAGTCTGCTTTTCTCCAAGCTCAAGAGACACAGCTCCCTCAGCCTCTCCTCATAAGGGAGGTGTTCTTCTCCCTTCATCATCTTTGTGTCTCTGCACTGGACTCTCTCCAGCAGTTCTGTGTCCCTGTTGAACTGAGGGGCCCAGAAATGAACCATAAAATTATAGTGGAGTTTATATTCTTCAAGTGCAAGTGTGTTCTGGGGATATTATAGGAGTTCTTTCTGTTACAACACCAAAACAGTGTGACATGAATGTTCAAAATTCTCAAGAAGTGATTGCATTAGATGATGGAGAAGGATGCTTTGAACATCACTTACAGAGCTCAGTGTGACAAGGTGCTGTGTAGCCAGTGTAGGGTGAAGTTCCTGACTTGTCCTTTCCAGTGCCTAAGATTTTTTTCCCTTAGCAACATTCACAGAAGTAGTCAAACTCCTGTGCAGATGGAAGCTGCGGAACTGGTATTTAGTTATTTCTGTTACACATCGCAGGAAATTGCGTGTTTGCTGTGGCCGTGGCCAGACGAGGAGCTCTGGATATCCAGAGGCTACGAGGTACACGCAGCTGCCACAATGGAGCCAGGTGGACATCGGGCTGGAACATTCCGCTTGGCTTTCTCCTTGCAAGAAATGATCTTTCCTGGGATGAGGCACAACCTCTGAGCCAAGGTGGGTGAAAGAAGCCGTAGGACTGTGTCCCTGCCCTCAGCAAAAATGTGTGAAATGCAGGCAGATGTAGAATGGACTGAGCTCTATGGAAACTGAAGGGCTTTGTGGGTGAGAGATTGTCTTGGAGTGTTTTTGCTGCTGTCTCTTAGCTCTCTTCAGAACTTTTCCAGTGACCTCGATGCAGTGGAATTGGTACCAAACAGGAAACCTTGGTGCTCTGTATGCAACATGGAATAGGTCTTTGCAATATCTAACCAGCACAAAGATGGTTTTAAACAAGCAGCGACTGATCACTCTGTTTCCAGCAGATATTTCCATTTTGAAATTTGGACAAGGAATCCACATTTGCTGATCTGTTGATTTATTTTTTAAAGCATCATAGTCCTAGCTGTGTCTGTTATATGTTTGACCCCTTTTCCTTCTTCCTTTTGTTCCCCATTTGACTTGTTTTCTCTTTTCTGGGCTCGCTTTTTGCTCGCTCTTCATTTTCTTTCTGCCTGCGTCTGCAGTGGTCAGTGAATATTTCAATGCAAGTTGCATCCCTGGGGTTGGTGTTGCTGCTCCTCAGCTGTGTGCTCTGTGCCAAGGACAAAAATCTTATGTCAGAGACAAGAACCACTTCTGTGAGACGAGCAGTAATGAACCCTTCTATGACTCTGAGGGAGCCTTCAGGTGAGCTGCGTGACACCGGCACTGAATTTACCTTCAGAGACAAAGAACTTGTGAGAGAGAAAAAGCTGGGTGATGTGTTAATGGGATGGCATTTGTCTCCTTGCAGGTGCTTGAAGAGTGGAGTGGCAGATGTTGCCTTTTTAGATCATCTAACAATTATGAGCGCCACAGGTAGTTCTAAAACCTGATTCCTTTTAAGCTGTGCCTGTGCTCTTTCCTGCTTGGGAGTCTGAGGGGATATGCCTATGTTTTTGTTGTTTCCAGGGAAAATCCAGACCTTGCAAGCAGTTCAGTAGTATGTCTTGACTCTCCACATAAGTTAGAGGGAAGCAGAAAAGAATAAGTGAGCAGTAATTGCTCATAGGAGATTCTTAGAATGGGAGCAGAGAGAAGTTTTTGTACATCTGTTTTTGCTTTGCCTGAGTTGTAAGATTCCTTTTCAAACTCAGTGTGTTGAGCTGCTAGAATGTGTGGTTCTGTGGACCTGGTTTGTACTTTTAAACTCAGTCAAGCTCTGCAGTAACATTTTTGAAGGTGTATTTGCAGGTGAGTATTTTTAAATAAACATATTTTCAGGGGAACTGCTTAAAGACTGTTTTGGCTGAGGTCTTTCTTTGTTAAGAGAAGAGCAAAATCAACAACAGCTTTCCCAAGTGTGTTTAGTACAGTGCGCTGCATAGTTTTTGAGCAGCCTCCTCTTATTTTCCTTTCTATGTCTGTGCCTGCTGCCAAGTCATGCCTCACCTCATAGACTGGTGAGTGTCCTCTTGTTTCAGAGTCAGAACAACAGGAGTATGAACTCTTATGTCCTGATGGGACTAAAGCTAAGCTGACTGAGTACAGCACCTGTAACTTGGGCAAGGGGCCTGGCCATGGCATCATCACCCGCCCCAACTTCCAGAAGATCACCAACAAATTTCTTAGCATGATCCAAGTGAGTGGATGTTATAAACGCAGTATCTCCAGACACAGGTTTTTCTTCCATCTTTGAGTGAAGATTTACCATCCAGTTTGCACTAAAATTTGGTTGTTCTGGAGAAAGATCCTGTGCTGACTTCTGGAAGAAGGTTTTACTTTTCTCTAAAGTGGTTTTCTGTAGAATGCTGCCAATAAATAAGTAAAGAAGGGGAAGATGCCCTAACACCCAAACTGGAAAATGGTTGATCATGTTCATCCTGTCCTGGAACTTGCGTGAATTCTTATGTGGCTGAAGTTTAGGCAGCATTCAGCTTTGTTCCTCTCTTTTTTTCTCAATTTATAAATAGTAACCCAAACTCCAGGAATCTATTTGAAGCTGAACCTGAAATGCATATTTAAATATAAAGTTAAAAAATTTATGAAGCCATCTGGCTCTTAAAATAGTCCAGTACAGAGTGAATAATTCAGCCCCCGTGGGCTGGGTTGTGTAGTCACGCAAACTCTGGTAGTTAGAACAGCTGCACAAAAGCTCTTCTTTATCTCTTTTATCAGTGCAATAATTACCACGTTGGTTAGCTGTGTTCCCCACGCACTGCAGTGGATATGCCCTGTTCCTGGTACACTTATCTGTGCTTTCTTCTCTTCCAGTACCATCAGGCTGAACAGACCTACTTTGCACATGGTGCTTTCCCTTTATAAAGCAGAAGACATTTCGCACTGCTTTATTGCACTGATCTTTATGGCAGATGGTTCTCAATCACCTGTACTCCCTCAGTTGCCTTTCCAGGGTAGGAGACATGTAGCACAGCTCAATAAGTTTGAATAATTAAGATGGGAATAATATTTTAAAAAGTGAATCAGATAATGCTTTTAGGACTGGAACCATCCATTCACTGTTATACCTCTGGGCTTTGTCCCACTGTGGTGGAATCCTGAGGGCTGTGTTACAAACCACTGATATGATGTGAAGGAAGGATGAGGCTGTCTGGAAGGATGAGGAGGTTGGTTGTGATTAAAAATGTTGTTCTTGTTCCAGCGCTTCTTTGGGCGAAAGGGAAAAGAGAGATCCAGGATTGAACTCTTCACTTCAGCACCCTTTGGGGGAAAGAACCTGCTGTTCCAGGATGCCACTCAGTACCTGCAGCTTCTTGAGGAGCAGCTGGAGATTGCCTATGTCCTTGGTCTGGATTATGTAGCTCTCCTTAAAGGACTGGGCCATGAAGGTGAGAAACGAATAAAAAGTTCCCTTAGCATGTTATTCCTCTCTGACAGGCACAAGTGCGGGCACTTAACAAAGAGTAGATTGGCGTATAGGTGACATGATCTCACTGCGCTCCTTCCTTCTATTCCAGGGAGCTCTTTGGACAACAGTGTTGTGCGCTGGTGCTGCATCAGTGACGCTGAGCTTCGCAAGTGTGAGGAGTGGGCACTGAGCATCAAATCTGATCCACTAGTCTGTGTCCAAGCGACTTCCATGACCAAATGCATTGAAATGATCAAGGTAGGAGACTTGTGATCAGAGGAGATGGCAAGACTGCACAGGGTGTTCGTGTCCTGTGTCCTCCTCTGAGCTGAACAAGAAAACAGTTTGTACTCTAGACAAATGAGAATGAAAGGGAAGTTATGTAGGAGAATTTCCAGCCAGTGAGGAAATACACCTGCTTGGTTATATAATTAATGAAAATCCTGGTCGTCTTGTTTTCTATAATGCTGTTGACAGAGTAGTGAAGCTGATGCAGTCACCCTGGATGCAACACATGTCTACATTGCAGGGAGGTGTGGATTGGTGCCTGTAGCTGTGGAATGTTATGGTAAGTTCTCATGCAACCTTGGCAAGAAGGGAGGGGAATCAAAAAAGTTCCATTAAAAATGCTGATTTCCAGAGTTTGTGTTGTTTTGTGACGGAAGCAGGAATCAATGTGGATGTTGAAATACCCTTCCCAGCTCTTCCACCAACTGGCTTTAGCATTTGATCTGGCCGTTCATTATATCTCTTCTGTAAAAGGGATGGAAATGGTGGCATGGCTCAAGAGGACTGCAAGGTTTTGATGGAGCGCTGCCATGTAGTGGGCATGCCACCAGTCACAAGATCCTTAACGGCTGTCTCTCCTCTCCAGGACAAGATTGTGCCTGGGCTACTGAGAGCACAGAGGAAACAGAGCAACCAGTTACTCTTAAACACAAAGGTAACAGGATAATTTTGAGAAGATGAAAGGTTAAATTTTCCTGGGAGGGCATCTAGGATTTCTGTAGGAATGTGCATTTCTGCATAATGCACATACACAAAACATTCCTATCAATGCCTGTTGGCTTCGGAAAGAATTTGCTGTGCGTGTTCAGTAGGAGCTTCACAGATAATGCAGGACAGCTAGGACAAGAGCGTTGTGTCTAAGCAAAGAATGCAAATCCTCATCTACACAGATGGGAGAGGGAGTAGTGGGGCTATACCTGTCTGGCATACTTAAGTGCCTTGGTGTAACTGGTTGTTGTCACTGTTTTACAGCACTGCCACCTGTTTATGCTGTTGCCCTAGCTAAGAAGAATGCCAGGCAGATTAACATTCATAACCTGAGGGGAAGGCGATCCTGTCACAGTCACCTGTACAGTCCTGGAGGATGGTTACTTCTTTCCAGATACACAGTGGGAGCTCTGGAGAATGATACAGGGAACTGTGACATTGGCTCTGGTAAGGGTTGCTCTGGGTTACCTCTTGTCTGGACTGTGGAAATCTGAAGCCTCAGATTTGGGAGTAAAATGGAGATGATGCCATGAGGATTTGACCAGAAAGTGATCACTGCAGTTTCAGAGGGTGTCAAAGCAACTCTTCCTCCTGCTGACTTCGTGTGATTCTTTACGCTCTTTAGCCCTCTTCTTGCTAGTATTAGGATGGAAATCCAAACCTGTCTTTTCCCATGCATGAACAGGGTTTGGAAAAAGCTTGTAATTGCCTTTATCTCACCTCAGTTTTCTTTACTCAGCTTACCAGAATTACTTTTGGAAGGGCTGCATGCCTGGAGCAGATGGAAACCTGTGCAAGGTGTGCATTGGAGACAGTGAGGTGGAAGGGGTTCGAGTATCTAGCAGATGTGCTGCAAGTCATGACGAACGTTACTATGGAAATATGGGAGCACTCAGGTGAGCTCTTTGTCAGTCAGAAATGCAGAGCAATAGCTAGAGTTGCCTCATTATTTTGCTGATGCCTTTCTTTGGAGGCATTTCTTTTTTTAATGTTAAGCAATTGGCTTTATAAACTTTCCCTAGCATGTATTATGCTTTGGTTGCAGTTGCTATGGGATGTTCAGCTGACTGGTAATTTAAACCAGTCAGGGAACCATTTCCAGAGCAAGACAATACTTCTTTAGGCTAAGAGCGTTGGTACCAGCTCAGGAAAGAGATGGTCAGAAAGCAGAGGTGATGTGGTAAGAAGCAGTAAGGACAGTGTAAGATACAGGAGGTAATTAGATAGACTGTGGGGATGTTAAATAAAGACCAGAGGCAGAGAGGAATATTAAAGATGAAAGCAGTCTTCTAAAATGTATATAATGCATTGAAGTTGGATTACGTGCTTTTTCCTGGCTAGGCACGGGGAAGCTGCATGGACATTGTGCCAAACTTTTGCTGGGGAGCTGCTTTAAGGCATTTAAGGCCTTATTGTCTTGTAAAATACATGAACACTGCCCACTAAGATCTATACTGACATCACTAACTGTCTAAACATAAGTGCAGTGGCTGTCTCTGATAACTTCTGGTTTTTTTCTGCACCAGGTGCCTAGTTGGTAATCCCAGTGGAAGAAGCTTTGGAGATGTAGCTTTCCTGGAACATTCTAACCTACTCCAGAACATAGCGAGTGAGATGCAGATATTCTCTTTTGCTTTGAGAATGTTCATGAGCATCAGTTATCTCTCACACAGTGACCACCACTCATGAGGATCAGCCTTTGCAGGTCTAAGTTAGGTCCTTAAAGTTGTGTTTATGACTAGAAAATTGTAAGAACCTTCCTGCATGTTCTGGTAAAACTCAAAATTCAGATATTGTTCAGTTGTAGAGAGAAAAGAAGTGAGAAGATCAGTGCGTGTCATCCCTGGAGAGTGTTAATTGTTTGAAAGCTCAAAGCTTAAAAAACCAAGTGACTTTTCTCACCAGAACTTCTCCCACCAGCAGCCATAGTGCATGTATGTACCTTCTGTATTAATCAGAGTTTCAAGAATGAACATGGCAGCTCAGGGCAACGCTATGGGCTGCTTGTGCTGGGAGATGTTAGTCATAGAATCACTAAGCTTGGAAGAGACCTTCAAGATCATCCAGTCCAACTGTAAGCCCAACCCCACCATGCCCACTAGACCATGTTTAGTGCCACATCCAGATGTTTTTTAACATCTTCAAGGACACCAGGCTCCACGACCTCACTGGGCAGCAAGTTCCAACCCCTGACCACTCTGTCAAGGAAGAAACTTTTCCTTGTGTCCAATCTAAACCTCCCCGGCACAACTTGAGGCCATTTCCTCTTGTCCTATTGCTAGTGACCTGGGAGAAGAGACTGACCCCCACCTCTCTACAACCTCCTTTCAGGAAGTTGTAAAGAGCAATAAGGTCTCCCTTCAACCTCCTTTAATTTTAATTTTAATTTTAAAAGGATTTGCTTCAACTGTATTTTCTTTTCAGATCTGGCCAGCTCTGGTTGGGCCAAAGGCTATACCCCCCTTGACTTTGAACTCCTGTGTCCGGATGGAACACGTGCTGCAGTCACAGAATGGGCAGCCTGTAACCTTGGGCCCATTCCTCCCAGCACAGTTATGACTCGACCAGTCACTGTCACCAAAATCTATGACTTTTTAATGAAATCCCAGGTAAGACAGCAGGGGAAAAGCACATTATCACTTGTTATCACTTGTCAGCAGGAGAAGGGAAGTTATTGTGCCCTTGTGAGGCCTCACCTTGGGTCCTGTGTTCAGTTCTGCAAAGACACTGAGATGCTGGCATGTGTCAAGAGTAGAGCTACCAAGCTCATGAGGGGTTTAGAGAACAAGTCGTATGAGTAGAGGCTGAGGGAGCTGGGTGTATTTAGATTGGAAGAGGCTGAGGGGGAACCTCATTGCCCTCTGTAACTACCTGAAAGGAGGTTGTAGAGAGGTGGGCGTTGGCCTCCCCTCCGTAGTAACTAATGACGAAACCAAGGGAAATGGCCTGAAGCTGAGGCAGGGGAGGTTTGCATTGGAAGACATTCTTGACAGAAAGAGTGGTGAAGCACTGGAACAGCCTTCCAGGGAGGTGGTTGAGTCACCATCCCTGGAGGTGTTTAAGAGACGTGTAGACGTGGTGCTTCAGGACCTCCTATAGTAGCAGGCATGTAGGGGGTTATTTTGTGTTGATCAATCAATCAGGTATTTAGGTTTTTTGTTGTTGTGAGTATTGCTGGACTTGGTGATCTAGGAGATCCTTTCCAACCATGATTATTCTGTGATTCTATGATTTTGTGATTCTGTTATGTAAGACTGTTTAAAAACCCTTTGTAGATCAAAACACATAGAATGTGCCTTCAGTTCCAATATGAAAGAATGAAAAATGTGCACAGGAGATGGGCAAAGTAATGATTCGGAATCTCTAAAGGAGCCTTTTGGCACCAGATGCCATCCTTCAGTGGCCATACTTCTGCTGAGAAATAAACAGCTGCAAAACTGCACCCTTTGTTGTGCATAAGGACAGTGACAGGTGGAAGCAGAAACTTGTTTTCTGCTAGGTTTTGCTTTAAAACTGAAAAAAATGTGAAGTCACCAGCTTCACCTATTTATGAGCTAAGCTGTGGAACGTACTTTTCTTTTTAGGAATCTCTGGGAAGCAAACAAGGTTCCAAGTTCCATCTCTTTCAGTCACAGAAGTACGGTGAAACTGATCTGCTTTTTAAAGATACTACTCAGTACCTCGTTCATGCCAGTCACATGAGCTATCAGGAAATCCTTGGAGTGTCTTTCTTTCAGCTGGCAGAGTCAGTGTTTAACTGTACACCTGCAGGTAAAGTCAAGCCCTTGATTTTGCATTAAAGAAAAACCCAAAGCAGGAAGCCTTCTGTGCACAGCTATTGCCCTTTTATTTAGACCAAATGGAGAAGTTTGTTCTACATAATCCTGTTAACAATTTTCCAGCTGTGGTTGGAGGTCCTTTAGAGCCTCCTACGATTCCTGTCCACAACCACTGAAGGAGGAACTCTGCAGGCACAGAATAACCAAGACATTTGAAAGCAAATAGGCTATTACTGAAGTACGACTGTTCTGCTCCCACTCTGAAGTCTTTCCCTTCAATTCCAAAGGTTGTGTCTGCGACAAGGGACTATAATATTTATTTGAATATGCAAAACTTGGAAAAAAGCTAAGAAATTTCAAACCTGATTTTTGAGTTAACCTCAAAGGAAGTTAATTTGGGCTTCCCAGGGGGGTTGTGGTGTCTCCTTCTCTGGTGACATTTAAAATCCACCTGGACATGTTGTTACATGACTTGATCTAGGTGATCCTTCTCTGGCAGGGGGTTTGGACTGGATTATCTTTCGAGGTCGCTTCCAATCCCTAATGTTCTATGTTTCTGTGATAATTCAAGAATTTGATATACAATACAAATTTCTCATCAATTTCCACTGAAACCTGTATGAAGTGTGCATTTAGCTGTCACTAAAACCAAAACTGTTAGTGAGCCAGGGACAAGCTGTTTTGAGATCTGAAAAATCTCCACTGAAATAAATGAAGACCAAACAGTAATTCAGATTGAATTGTGAAATAACAGAGATTCAAAAGGGAGACGTTACCTCTATCCTGCTGTTTTAGTGAATACTACCTGAAGAATTTGTTGTTTTCAAAGTTGATAGTATCTTCAAATGTATGCTTTCTTACTGGTTTGTAGGCATCTTGGACTTCTGCAAGCAGGACATCTGTGCATCTCCATCCAACTGACAGCAAGGCACACACCTCACCATCAATTACAAACCCAAGGAAATACTCAGGTTCAGTCTATCCAAAGCAGTCAAACAAGGAAGCCTCTAGAAACAAGTCGTCTCTAGAAATGTATGCTCAGTACTCTCATGTCTTGTTTTAAAGCAGATTTTATGTTTATGATAGAGTAATACTACTCACACGTTACCCCTTTCTTGTTTGGAGAACGGCATCATGAGGAGCAGCACAGGCCAGTCTGCATAACCCACGGCACAGAAGTAGGATCAGCAGATCTGTACAGCTATGGAGAAATCAGCATTTTTGTGGAAATAGCAGGGCCAATGCCACGGACTAAAACACAGGCTGTCGTGCATGGAACAGGTTAGTTGGTAACAGTTTGCCTTGCTTGTCTCATAAATGGCTTCCGTGCAAAAAAATCACCGGACATTGTGGTAGCTGCAGCCTTGTCCTCCTATATGCAGGGTTTTGGTTGCAGCTACACAGTCCTTGCTGGATACACATAGAGGCTAAATGTAGTTGCTATCAGAATCAGCAGTCTTTTCTGTATGTAACTGGGAATGTATTTGCTTTATTAATCACCCATTTATACTAGCAAATCAAAACATTTTTCTTTCAAATTAATGCATTGAGGCATCTAATAGCCAGCAGAAGTGGATGCTTGTGCCTTAAGGTAAAGGAAAGCTATGAGTATTCATGTCTGTGAAAAAGACCAACCATTACTTTGTTGCACTATGATGTTTTGAATCTATGATTCTGTGGTGTCAAAGTATCATTTATCAATTAAACAGCATTGGTTTTACAAGCAGAAACTGCCTGCCCACAATATGAAACCTTTTGAACAGAATGTATCGTGTGTTCCTTTTGCCAGTTGGTGAATAGATTTAGTGTGGATGGCTCTGCAAGGGCAGGGCTCATTTCAGTTTGCAAGTGTCATCACCTTCTGTTCCCATACACCCTGAACCAGGCAATATTATTTAAAAAATAATTTTAAAAATACCCCAAATTTTCCAGCCCTTGCTACATACACTGCAGTTGTGTATAGCAACTGCAATAAATTGGATGAATTTTTAGATTAATTAGATGACGCTAGCAATAAATTAGACGAAAATGGTGAAGTCAGACAGCTACGATAGAGATGAAGTCTGTGTATCTGCTGTATAACATTAAATCCTCCACTAGAAAGGAGGAAGCGAGGCAGCAGTAAAGTAAGCAGTGGATTTTACAATTGAGAATACCTGGTTTTGAACAGTTTGTTCCTCGTCTTTCCTGTTGTTTGACTTAGTTGCTCCTCTCCTCCCCTTTTTTAATTCCTGAGGGGAAAAAAAAGGCACATACTGGCTAGTGGCAAGGGTTTTAGATTCAGTGAATCTGAGCTGGGACTACTCTCTCACTTTTTTCCCATTGTTTGGCATCAACTAACGGAACAACAGAGAGAGGATACAAGTCCAAGCTCATCTACCTTTCAGAGGAAAACGAAGAGCTAGATGTTGAATGTAGTAAATCCTTACATACTGTGCTGCAGCCAGCAAACTGTAGCCTTGAGTAAGCTGGGCAAACAGCAGGATCCTTGCTTAGGTTCTCTGAGATGCTCCTTTCTTCTCTTCACTGGAGCTGACATGCCACCTGCGGGACCTATGTAACTCTGCACATCAGAGAAGGAAGTGAGGAGACCAGGGTGAAAAAATGGCAGCTTTAGCATTGTCAAGAGCTGCTTGCAGCTGAATACATTAAAAATCTGGGTTATACACAAGATTTTATGAGTTGGAGGAACAGGGGAGTTGCTTCCTGACATTAGAGATGTCTGGTGGGCTGTTTTGATGTTCCTGCTGTTCAGCTTTGGTTTAAAAGCATCACTCCAGTGCCCTGCACAAATTGCAGCATGTGAAGCACTGCCCTGTGTCAGCTCAGTCTCTCAGTTCTGAATGTGACAGGAACTGCCTGTATTGCCTGCCTCTTACTACTTTGCTACCTTAAGAGATGGGTGCTGCCTCAGTGCTGTGAAGAGTAGCTGGCTCAGGCTTGAAATGCCCCAGATCTATTTCTGATCCTCTTAAAAGTATGGCAGTGGGTGAATGAACACTAGAACCACAGCCCACCCAGTTACTTAATGGTGTTAATCTCTTTGGAGATTTGACTTCTTCTCCGCATGCACACAAGACTGATGTATCAGCCACAAAGATGATTAAGGGAATGGAACATTTCCCTGATGAGGAAAGGCTGAGGGAACAAGGTTTCTTGAGCTTGGTAAAAAGGAGACTGAGGGGTGACCCCATTAATATTGATAAATATGGAAAGGGCAGGTGTCAAGAGGATGGAGCCAGGCTCTGCTCAGTGGCATCCAATGACAGGACAAGGGGCAATGGGTGTGAGCTGGAACACAGGAGGTTCCACATAAATATGAGAAGGAACTTCTTCCCAGTGAGGGTGATGGAGCCCTGGAAGGGGCTGCCCAGGGGGGTTGTGGAGTCTCCTTCTCTGGAGACATTTAAAACCCACCTGGATATGTTCCTGTGTGACTTGATCTAGGTGATCCTGCTGTGTTGGGGTGATTCTTGTACTGGATGAGCTTTCGAGGTCCCTTCCAAGCTCTAATGTTCTGTGTGATTCTGTGATCAGGCATGTTTAACTGGTGTGAGCCAAAATAAGGGCTTAAAAAGTGGAAAGGTTGTTAGAAAAAGATTTATTTCCATAAATTAAAAACACACACAAAAGAAACAGTAAAATTTTAGATTCACAAAATATTGAACAGAAACAAAATGCCAAGAGCATGATGGAGGCTAATGGCACAAGTGTACAAACTCTCACTATATAGCATCATAGAGACTTTTAATCCAGTTACCATCTGTGTTCTAGAAGAGCACCTGGAACATAAATATAGCAAAGGTCCACCTCAAATGAAATACAACACATTAGAGCTGCTTGCTGAAAATTCTACCTGGCAAGCATCAGAACTCAAATGTTTGCAGCCACAAGGCCAGCCAGGCAAATGCTCTAACGTACATGAAGGAGCCTTAGCTGCTTCGGTTGTAGCATGATGAAAAAAAAGATTAAGTGGAAATGATTTTTCCATCTCCTGTAATCAACACTTGCAGCAAAGAGCTGCCCAGCTCGGCAGAATTTCCTAAGAGACTGTACAAAGCGAAAGCTTTGCGACTCTTCTCAGGCTGCTCGTCATTCCGTAAGTAGCACATACAATGTGTTCTCATGATTATACAAGAATCCTCACTGGAGTGGGTTCACTTTATATGAAAAGGCCAGTATACACATCCTTCAGCTAAGGCTGTACAAAAGACCCCCAAAGATGCATCTGCTACAATACAAATGTTTTGTTTACCTGGGACAGAAGCAGCTGTTGCAGAGTCATCACTCCCAGTGTACAAGCAGCAGCTGCAGGGAACACGGCTGCTTCACAAGTGCTGTAAACAGCAACAGAGGTGGGAAACTAAAAAAGGGAAAGTGCACAAGCACGCCTGACACCTGTGTGCTGGAGTGGGGTGAGAGACACTTTGTCTCAATCATCTTACATCTCTACCATCACAGAAATACTAAACCAAAACTGAATGATGCTATATATTTGGCTTTCCACACACTAAGACCTGGGATAAGCTAGGCATCTGCAACATCATTTTTTAACTCCTCCAATTACTGTAAACAAAAGAGAAGAGACTGTTTTCTTTGCTCTGCTCTCTCTCCTGCAGCTGTTAGAAAGAAAGTCAAGAAATGTTTTTTCAAAGCAATTGAAACCAACAGAGCAGGGAAGCAGACAAAAAAAGTCCACAACCAAAGGAAAAATACAACACATTCCATATTTTGAAGCACATTAGAGGTCTGAACTTTGCCTGGACCCAAGTTTCCTCCCTCCCCACCCTTGTTTCTTTAAAAGCCCCAGTAAGGTTATGGCTAAATTGTGCTCACAGCACTAGAAGCCTCCCCTGTTATCAGAAGGTGAATGAATGCTGTGTAACAATCCCATTCCATAGCATTAAACCACAAAAATAACTCACTCTTGCTACAGCTTCCAACCAGTCAATAATTGGGCTAATAAACGTGTTTAGGGAAAGTTTACAACATTTTTAATAGACAGTCAACCTTTATTTTTTAGGGATCTCTTTTTATAAAAATAAAGAGGATCAATTAAAGTGTTCTACAGCAGTCCAAACAGGTTAACCAGACCTTGCTGCTGACTTACTATATCAATCTGTTAAAAGTTTGCCTGCTTTGTTATTTTACCCTCAAAAACCGAACTATTGTAAGTGAGCACTCCTTTCTTCTCTTCTCTCTCTTCCTGATTAAAGGTAATTAGCCTTCAAAACAAGAATGTAAACTTCTAGGAATCCCAGCACATAAATTGGGAGCAAAACAAGCCCAGATTACAATACTTTCATGGCTCAGGCACACACAGTGTAATAATCCTCTTCTGTTTTTCTACTTTGAAAGCTCTGGAGAGCTCTTGTTAATTTTTTTGAAAAGCTCTGGTTCATTTTTGTTTTTCTGTTGGGTCAGTAACAGAAGTGTTAGAGCAACAGAAGCTAACGATGGTATTTTCAGTCCTGGTTCATTAGGACTTTATCAAAAATACCCACCCACTAGCTATTTGCTCATTTTGAAGGTAAATAGAAACTCTCTTTATGGGGAGGTAAATCAGAAAGTGCAAGTTTCAAGCGACACGTGAAGGGACGAACTAATTTGATTTGAGCATCCCAGCAATGACAGCTTTGCCTGAATAACTTCTTTAGGCACTAATGGACAGAAATTACCTGAACTGCAGCTCGCATTCATTTTGAACTAAGCTTCAAGTAAGTGTAACAGAAGTTATCCCAGAAGGGAGCTCTCTTCCCTCAAAAGGTACAGCTAGGAAATCGCCCAGCGCTGCGTCAGATAATTACAAATGGCCTCACTTACCGATGAAGAAAACGTACATTTGCAAAAGCTAGGAGGCTCTCTGTGCAACACCAGCTGTTACGTGCAACGGTACTGTTCAGAGAATATCCAATTATGAGCAGCAGGAACTGTAAATGGCATTCAAATCAAGTTGCTATTTTTAATGGAATTACAGGAACTTAAAAATGAGTCTTGAAGATTTTGCTGGTGTTCTCTGCGTGCATCGGCTCAGCTTGGTAAGAAGAAAAACCCTCTACTTACGTACCCTGTGGGTTAACGTCCTCATAGGCTAATTACCTTTTCCTCTGGAGAACAGGCTGGCATCAGCCAAACAGGTAAAAACTTTACTATTTGGGAAAAATAAGTACTGGGCACTATTTTAAAATATTACCTTTTCTTGAGCTCAGTCATGTTCAGTGGTGTCCTCATGCAGCAAATAGAGAGACGTGTACAAAGTGCAAGGTAGTTAAAGTCTAGTTATGTGGGGCTTCTGCTGCACGAAGCCAGGAAGGGCACAGACACTCAGAAGGTTCCTTCTAAGTAAACGGAAGGAAGAAACAATTGAAAGCAATCCCAGACAGCTACTTCTAATTATTAAAAAGTTAGTGGTATATAAAGAATGTGTTCACTAGAGCTCATCTGAATCAAATACCATATCTCTTCTGTCAGGTTGTTCGACACAGCCATTACAGTAATAACAGCAGACTCAAATGTGCAAATGGTCTGGAGTAGAGTTCTAGCATCACTGAAGGTACACTACTTCCTCCTTCACACACCTACTCTATCTCCAAAAGGTGTTTAAACATAATTAGCAGAAATTTACAGGTTGGGGAAGGAATGGTAAGTTGTATGTGGCTGTTACACTCAAACAGGAACCTAAAAGAATCCCTCCAATAGCATTAAAAAGGAAAAAAAGCACCTTAAAGAGGGCCACAGCCAATAACTCATCATATATTAGAACAGAGTGGTAGAGTAATGGATTAAGAAGTCAGTAGGTTTCTCCTAACAGGACTCAAACACAAAAGAAGCTCATCGGACCATTCTTGGCCAACCAGTTCCCTCAGATGCCAGAGGCCTGTTCCTGCTCAGTCTCCTCTGCAAAAAAAGCTTCAAGGTCCGTTAGCTTCTGAATCAGAAGAGCATCTAACTCTGCACTCTGCACTGCAGCTTTTTTACCTCGGGTGAAACTACCCACTGCTTTGATTTTGCCTCGTATCTTTCGTTTCCGGGGAAGAGTGAAGTCCTGAAACTCTAGGATCCGCTTTCTCTTCTGCTGGCTGACAGAAATCAAGCGTCCGTTTTTCTCCTTAGGCTCTTCAAAGATTGTTTCCAAGCTCCTGGTAAAAGCAAAGGATAGAACTCATTGATACCCAAGAAATAGTTAAGGACCTTTACCAGCAGGGACACCAGTGGATTTCCTAACTCAAGTGAACACACTTCTGACTTTTACATTTTCACAGTCGCTCCCACCTTTTGTGATGATCACTGATCCTCAGCTTAGACCCCCTGCAACTCCACATCACAGCCAGCTGAATCATTTGGCACTGGTGCCCAGACATTTGGGTTGATCTCTTTCTATCCATATTTCAATTCAAAAGTACACTCACAGAATCCCGATGTTACAGAATAAATGATCTGAACATTAGCAAATGTGTCAGTCTTGATAAACATCCTATACTTGTTGACATATGGTTCTTGTTACAGTATTAAAGAGTATTTATTTGCCTATAGATTTTGAAAAACTAAGTAGTGTACTTGGATGGAGGCTGAAATTACTAAACAGATGAAAAGATACATAAATCCACACTTACTATTTTCACTGTTGTCCATCCAAATAGTAAAAGATTCTAATTACTGAATCACAGAACATCAGGGACTAGAAGGGACCTCGAAAGATCATCTAGTCCAATCCCCCTGCCACAGCAGGATCATCTAGACCAAGTCGCACAGGAACATGCCCAGGAGGGTTTTAAATGTCTCCAGAGAAGGAGACTCCACAACCCCCCTGAGCAGCCCGTTCCAGTGCTCTGTCACCACCCCTACTGTGAAGAAGTTCTTTCTCATATTTATATGGAACCTCCTATGTTCCAGCTTACAACCATTGCCCCTCGTCCTATCACTAGATGACACTGAGCAGAGCCTGGCTCCATCCTCCTGACACCCACCCTTCAAATATTTACAGACATTAATGAGGTCACCCCTCAGTCTCCTCTTCTCCAAGCTGAAGAGACCCAGCTCCCTCAACCTTTCTTCATAAGGGAGCCGTTCCACTTCCTTCTGCTGGACTCTCTCCAACAGCTCCACGTCCTTGAACTGAAGAGCCCAGAACTGGACAGAATACTCCAGATGTGGTCTCACCAGGGCAGAGCGGAGAGGGAGAAGAATCTCTCTCGATCTGCTAATCACCCCCCTTCTGATCCAACCCAGGATGCTGTTGGCCCTTTTAGTCACAAGTGCACACTGCTGGCTCATGGTCCACTTTCCACTAAATCAATTAAAAAAAAACAACCCTCTTTCTTAGCTTTCTGATACTTTTTATCTCCTCCCTCCCTCTCTCTCCCCAAGTGATTTACATTTTTCTTATGTTTCTCGTTAGGAAGCAGAACCAACCTGGCTGGAGGAGGGGACCTGTAGTTCTTGTTTGTGTAAATTTCTTCTAAACTAAATTCTTTCTTCTTAAGTCTGAAAAAGTAATGAACAAATCAATCAAGAAAGAAGAATTTCACAATGACCTCCCTTCAAAATGAAGATATTTATGGGGAAAAAGTATGGTTTGCATTCCATGCCTAACACTAATAAACTTTAACGGATTTGAGTTAGGGAGGACTGAAAGATGAGGTCAAGTACCTAATTTCACACTGTTTTTATAAGGTCTGCCTCTGGACTTGCTGTTTTTCTACAGAGGTTCATTAAAATAACGATGCTCAAAAGCAAAGGCAATCCCCTCACAGGTCACTTTTTTGTGGAAGCTAAGAAAAGACTTACAGTTAGCATATTAACAGTTTGTCTCTCGAGACTCAATTTCAAAAGCTACTGACATTTAATTAGCAAGTTGATCTCTGAAGAAATGCTTTCCTTTGTCAAAGCTGGCACTTCTGTTTACGACAGAAATGAACAAAATGCTGGACGACTGACTGGAAAAGCTTTATCGATATCTGGCACTGTGATCACCCACATTTACAGTCTGCTGATGTTTCCCTAGTGCCATATACACCACAAACTAAAAAGGATTGTGAAACACATAATGTGCAGAATTCAGTGGAACTTCCTAATAGACCACTTCATCTCATTGAGTACTGTGGAACAACTTGGTTTTCATTCTCTATTTATCAATATGAACTTCTTCAGAAAATCTTTCAGCTGCAACACGAGTTTTTCACATCTTTCCCAGAGCCCAGCCAGAATTTCCTTCCTTTACTTATCCTTTCTCACTTTATAGTCAAACACTAACTTCTTCAGTCTTCCATACTGTTGATGCAACTTTTTATGTGTCAATCTTTTACAAAGGCAGCAAACATCAAATGTCACTTGACTGGAAATGTACAAGACAGTTACTGGTAAAAGAAGCAATTACTGAAATTATTACAGTATTATGGAGGCAACGTGAACACCAGAGACTAGTGCCAGTCCATTTGAGGGGTACTACTCACCTTTTTGGTTTGGGTAGTCCCATTGGAGTAAGGTTAGGGTCTGGCTTAGGAACAGTTTTCCTGATTCGGATCTGTGAGACTTTCTTTGGCCTCTTTTCTGGCTCCGTCTTGAAAAAACAATGGGGGAAAAATGTTAAAATTAGGGAAATAATAACCAGTCACCACAAACCCCCGTTATGTTCACTACATATTATCTATGGAATAAACAGTCCTCTTTGCTTTGTCATCTTCCTTCTGCTTGGATAAAAGAAAAAAGCAGCACAGATTAGCACTAGCAACTTTTTTTCTCTCCTTGTCTTTTAACAGTGACTACATCAGCAGGGAGCCAAGACACAAACATCTAAATCCTAACATGAACTCACTTTTTTCAGTTCTGTGTCATCTTGGGATCTAAGACAGGCTGAAACCGAAGCATCAGCTTCATCAAGTGCATGGACCTGGAACTCTGATGCTGAAAGCCTCGGGGGAGATGGCAATGATTCCGGAAGTGAGGAGGACTTTGGTAACAGAGGAGGGAACGAAGTTTCCAGACTGTAACAGAGGAAGAAGGGAACAGTGTAGATTCATACCCAGTTTATGCCGCAACAGCATTCTGTGCTCTCAGGCCATGCTCCTAAATTGCAATATGGGCACCAACACTAATGCAGTTTACAGAAAGGGCACAGGTGAACAGTTGTCTCTGGTGCACACATATAGCCAGAAGCTGCTGCAGCCTGCACTGATATGGAAACAAGTAACTCCAGGGTATTTAGATATGTAATTTTAAACCCACTCTTGTCCTTTCCACATAGTTAAATAGTTTATGTCTCTGCTTAGTAACCACTGATAGTGATGAATCCTCCTCTGGCATCAGCAAATTTGACACAACTATTCATTACACTTTTTGTTTACAGATAAATTTAAAATACAGCTTTTTTATCTGCCATCCCAACACTGAAAAAAGAACAGAAGGAAGTTTCAGCACCTAATGTCCAGTCGCTCAGACAGAAAGAACAGATATCCAAGTAAGGACACAAACTTCTATAGTTTCACATGTTCATTTTCCTAAGAAATGGCACCACCTGGTTGAAAGTAACAGAAGTATTCTGTGCAATGATCCGCATGGTGTTTGCATTAATCATAGAATGATTTAGGTTGGAAGGGATCTTAAAGGTCATCTAGATCCAACCCCCTTGCCATGGGGAGGGACACCTCTTACTAGAGCAGGTTGCCAAGAACCTCATCCAACCTGGCCTTGAACACTTCCAGAGATGAAGCATCTACAACATCCCTGGACAACCCGTTCCAGTGCCTCAGTGTTTGACTATACACTCTGCTTTCTCTGTATCCTCTGTCCTCAGGGCACCCACCTCATTCAGCAGAGGGTCTACATTGCTTCTAGTTTTATGCAATGTATTTGAGGAAGCCCTTTCTGTTGCCCTTCACCTCTCTTGCAAGGTTTAACTCCAAGGAGACCTTGGCTTTCCTAGCTGCATCCCTACATCCTCTGACTAGAGCCTTATGCACAGCAGGAAATCCACTAGGATATAAGAGGTACTACAAGAGGACTGTATTTTAATGCCCCATCATACTGCTCCACTACCTGGCACAGTCAGTTTTAATCAGAAAACTCAAGTGAACCGCCAAAAAGTGAAAGCCAAGGTAATACAAGCAAATGTCTTTGCGAAAAAGTTTATGATCCCACTACTCAGAGTAAGTATCAAAGCTCAAGAGACTCACCATATCCCATGAGCTGCAGTCTGTAGTGCTTCCACATTCTGTACAGGTAAGTGCGGTACCATGGCATAGCTGCTTCAAAAGAAGAATGGGGGAGAAAAAAAAAAGACAGACAGAAATTAGATCTACACTACAAAAAAGATGAGGGGAAAATTATTAGTATAAACCAGACTCTAAGACAAAAAGTGCTAGTATCAGGAATGGGAATGAAAGAGTAAAATGCTTCAAGAGCAAGCCACATCTGTCGTTTAGTCCCCTAAATGTCACTGACAGCTTGTTAGGAAATAGTCCTAGTTTTGCTTCAAAATGGTAATGATGAGAAAAGGAAATCAAAGTACAGACAGGGAGACAGTGTTAGTCAGACAGTTGTAATTATTTCTATGAAAGTCTGCATTCCTCATTCAAAACATCCTGTTTTTAAAATTAACCAGAAGTCTTAAAGGATTTGGCTACTAAATAAAAAAACCCAGAGTAGCAAAGTTAACAAGTGAAAGGAGTGATTTCGAGAAGATTAACTCCCTCTTGTCCCTTAACTCCCACAATCTTTAAAATTCTTCACTGATTGGAACAAACAAAGTCCATTCCATCAGCGCTGGCAATTACTGTAATTATAAGGCATAACTTCAGCACAGCAGCTCTAAGTCCTGTTGTATTAACCTCTGTTTCTGTCCCCACGCTATTAATAGTGGGGAAAAAAATTAAAACCTATTGCAACAGCTTTTATGACATTAAACAACAAATGTTGTACTCCCTGTTCTCCTGAACTCAGAGCTAAATGTACTTCGCTGGTTTAGAACAGCCCAGAAGTTCCCGCCAGCTGGCAATGCTACGAAATAAACAAAAGCCATCCATGCTGGTAGCTCACTTAAGACCAAATATTTGTCTTATATATTATGACTTATACATGGCTTATATTTGTCATTTAATATCAGGACTACTAACATTTTGTTTCTCTCCGTGTTCTCTCCCAACATTACTGGAACACGTATCAGTGCTGCCTCAGAATCCCTCGTGTTAGAGGCAGAACTTACTGTTTTATACAATAATCACAAAAACTACAGTAAGGGAAAAACCCCATTTTAGAATTTCTTAACCCAAAAAGCTTGTATTTGAACAAAAGTCTCACTTAATGACTACATTCTACTGGCATTGGAAATGATGGATTATCATCTTTAGGAGGAAGAATTATTCTAGTTCCTGGTTATCAAGGAAACCTAACTACGAATTTAATAACTGAAATCTTAAAAGTAGCAAATCTTTTCCGGAAGAAAACGGCCTGTGGAGAACACAGAGTACATCTGTAATTTTCCTGACTTTGTCTTAATTCTCCTTTGTCTTAAAACAGATAAAGGAGACAATTCTCCTTTGTCTTAAACAAGCAAAGATTTTTTTATCATACTAGGAGCTGAAAGCACCTTTATACTGCACATGCACATCTTATACTTTTGTATGTAGATACCAAACATCTATTTCATAGGACATTTTTTACTGAGGACACGAAATTTAAGAGATTTATTGCTTTGTCACTGTTCCTGTTAATACCTTTAAAAAACAGAATAACTGAGGAGAAGAGGCTGCCAATCTTCAGCAGAACAGCATCTAACATGTTCTCCTACTGAACAGGTGGTGTTCTTTTATATGTTCTTTTACATGTTTTTTTTACAGCCAAACCGTTAATTTTTTGCTTAACTGTTTTAGGAATATTTCCTGCACTTCTTTACGCTTAGGCAAACATTCTTTTGAACTCAATGCAAGTTACAGTAACTTCATTTTAAAGAAAATCTGAGTGACAGAGAAGAATTAAAGCATCAAACATATTTGTAAGGTATTTTAGAGAAAAAACAAAGGGTTTTAGGCTACTTTAACTTTGGGTTGGAGCCTAATACTCATATGGAATGAGAAAGAATGCAGGTCCATCAGAATGTGCTGCAAAGTGGTCTCTATGACATTATTCAACAGCCTAGGTGGTCCTGCTGTTGCAGGGGGATTGGACTGGATGATCTTTCGAGGTGCCTTCCAATCCCTAATGATTCTATGATTCATTCTTTCAGTGCAGACAGCTCCCAGAATGGAGCAGTACTTCCACGAACTCACTTGAACCTTTGGAAGGCATCAGAACTTTTGCTAAACAAGTGAGACGCTTAAACTTTTAGGCACATTATCACTGTATACAGCCCCAAATGCAGCTGTAGTTATCTCGCAAAATACGTCCAGCTATGACCTAAGATAAGCCAAATTCAACAGTTCTCTAGACACTGCCATATTAAGCAAAAGAATTAATCTAATGGACTTTTGTACAGTGCTCATGACCCTAAGAATCTCATGACAATAAAATCAATGACATGGGTCAGTTCAGTCCCTAAAGCATAACGGGCAAAATCTTTGCTTTACAGCAAGCAAAAATTCTTTAATAGAGCTAGGAACCTCTTCTCTCATTATGATTCTTAGTAAAAAGCTCTTGAATGCTGATAACAAAGTTAAGTTAAATATGCAGAGTAGATTTCAGTCCTCTTACCACTTGTGAGGAGAATGATGCACATGCAGAAATTCATTATCAACCTGAACTGGAGTTACACTTGCTCGTGCCAACAACACATCAGGCACGTACTAATGAAACACACACCGTATACAAAGAGGTTTCAACTAGTATAGAACAGCCATGGAATAAAAAACGTAACTCAATGCCATTCCCCCCACCCCTCAGGATTCTTTCTGATCTGACGTTGAGCATTTTACAGTGGTTCCAAGTAGCACTTTTGGCTCGGACCTCTGAAAAAAACTTTCCTACCTCAGAAATCCAGTTGCTCTGCAGTCACTCTGCATAGACCTAACGAAGTAGCTCACCTTTCTGCATGATATATTCTGATGCATGGTGTGTATATTTTGCAAGGGAGAAGAAAATAGAGTTAGCCATTCTGCTAAAACAGGATAGGATTAAAGAAGCAAAGGTCAATATATTTAAATTCAGCTAAGAGACTGTTCCGTAGGGAAAAATCCTCCACGTTGAGCCATTTTTGCAGCAGAATGAGTAGATCTGGAACAGGGAAAAGTGACCCTCCAATGTAAGCTGCAATTACCCTCTCCCTCCCGAAAAGGAGCAACCACATACCCTACACATATTTAATCTCAGAAATAAGTTGACGAGCTTTACCTGTTCTCGAAGCCCACACTTGGCTGCCACTTGCAGTGATTGGAATGGAGAGGAGTGATTTCGGAGGGACGGGCAGAAGGACCATGCTGACTCCATATGGAGAGTACCCTGCCCAATGAGTATGGCAATGAGTAGACGAGGTCATCTGATACACAAGTTGGATACCTTGCCCCTTTCAAACCCTGTGCGAATTGTGATATAAATAGTCTCTGGACAGTAGGAATGTGACTGGTTAAACTTCTTCTTCTTGTCCAAATCCTGTAACATCCAGGGGAAGAAAGCGCTAACACTGTGTGAAGGCCAAGCATGGAACAAAGTCCTCTTCTTTCAGCTATGACATTTCTTCCACGGTCAGGATGAAAGGTGACAGCCCTTGGGGTTGTTACAGAGAAGGAGGAACGCAGCTCATCATTCAGACTGGCATCTTCCCTGATAGCTGCTGTATCTGAACAGCTCTGAGACAGGAGAAAAGAGAAAGTCCATTCTGAAGGCAGTGCTGACATTTCTCCCAAAACTGGTCCCTGATGTACAGAGCGCTGCAAGGTAACCCCTGCGGGGCTTGTCACAGGACTTGAGTCCAGCTTTACGTGAAAAGAAATTGGGAAAACCGGGGTGTCCAAGAAACAGGTAGGAGGCTTGTGACTCAAGTCGGAAAAAAGCATTTCGGTAGATTCTACAGGATAAAGTGCCAAAGGCCGAAAGCTGAACATCTTGGTGCACCAACTGTCAGCCCAGCGTGAGTGTAAGTTCCTGTTAATGCAAGAAAGGGCTTCTGATAGATTTTTGCATCTCCGTTGACTGTACCTCTCACCCGCTGGAAGAATTTCAGAATACGGCAGAGATTCTAAGTTATCGACACTTTTGGCAGGCGCCAGGAGTTTGCTAGCCATGGCAGACAGCTTGCTCAACAATGCTGGTTCTTTGGTACATTTTCTATAACTCAAGCTGCTCAGCAAACTGCACCTCTTGGCCCTGTGCCTTGGCATATGCACAAATCTCATGGCTGCTTCCGTTTCTATTGCTGGTGGTTTACACTGTAAGTACAAGGATTTGAGAAGGATGTTTTCCTCCTCAGGGAGTATTTCTGGGCAAATCTTGGATAAAGGTGAACTTTTCATTTTTCTGCTTTTCCTTACAGTCATTAGCTGATACGATATGGGAACCTTTGTGCATGCCCTTTCAGGCTGTCTTCTCAATGGAAGAGGTCCTCTTAGTTTATTTCTTGTTCCAAAGGCACCAGGGATTCCATCGTACCCTAAATTAAGGTTCAAGTTTTCTATTTCTGAATCCTGAGTCTTCAAAACCTGGGAACTAATATCTGTGGTAATCTTTGGCCATTTGATTTCTTGTAAAGTGCTACATACTTTATTTTCACTGGTTCTGACAGCAAAAACCTCCTCAGAAGGACCTTCAAACTTCCTATTTCTTGATGTCACCAACTCATTTGAAGAGCCACATAAGAGTTCAGAACTGCCCAACATGCTTGGTTGCAGTGTAATTTTTGCTTTCTCTTGGTATTTTGACTTCTGTTCACGTTGTGCCTTGTCTGACGGGTGCAAATCCATCCTCTCACTCTTCTTCTTTCGTTTATGAACCTGACGTTTCTCTTTTCGATCAAGTCTCTCTGAACCTAAAGCCTTTTTTGTCTTGCAGACTGAATGAGCTGGTATATTGTCCTGGCCCTCTGTAATCTCCTCTACGTTTCTTTTGCTCTGTGCTTTTAGTTTGTAAGGCACACATACTTCACTGCAAACCACGCAGCCTGGGGATGATTCTTTGCAACTGTTTGGCAGCACGCTCATGCATGGACAACACGCAGGCGTTGTATTATACTGCAATTCTGGTGAAGGTTCTGCATCAGCCGCATTTTCAGCCTGACCATCACACACAGTCTCTGACAGCAGACGGGCACCTGCTAGGTTTGTGAACTTTGTATCATCTTTTCTTTCTTTAGAAAGATGATTTAGGTTGGATCTCAGGATTTCTTCTAAAACCTTTCCATAAATCTCAGTATTGAGAGCAATTGTTTTGCTACCAGACTCTTTTGAGTAGTCTAACAAGGTCCCTAAACAACTTTTTCCATCAATAAAAGAATCTATGTACAAGGTTTTTTGGGAGGCTACTTCTCTTCCCATCTCCTCTTCCACACATGTATCCTTAAACTTCTCTCCACAGTGATTCCTTCTTTGGGTGGTGCCACCCATGCTTTTTGCAGCGAGTAGACAATGCCCTTCATCTCGCAGACTGGCTTTGCTGCATGCACAAAATGTGGAGCTTTCTGCACCATTCACAAAGCTAGATGCCATCTCATTCGCTGAAGATGGAATCTCTGTTTTGCTGGCTTTCCTCTCAATAGATGTGTTTACAGCAAGTGGTTTTGTCACTGAAGGATCTTTGTTAAGAACTTTGGCTAAAGACAATTCATGATTATCTACTTGTGTATTCTCAGATGTAATGCAGAGCTTCTCTTTCTCAGGCAGAGAGATTCCCAAGTTCAGCAATGACGATGCTTCTGAATCCACTTGAGCGTCATTAACAGATGCTTGGATGCTGAACTTCCTGAAATGGGATGGCCCAATATCCTTCTGAGCAGCAGTTTCTTTACCAGGCTCAAGTGCTAACTGTGGATGAGAGTTATTTAAGGTAGGTTTTATTCTCATACTTCTTTTGTTCTCTGTCTCTGAAATATTTTCTGGTTGATGTAACAGACTTCCTTGAATTGATGAGGAAGGCAAAAATTGAGCACTAACTGGATTTTCCTGGTTCTCCACCAACCCTTTCATCTTTGGCAAAATTTGCTGCTTTTTGTTTCCTTTCTCTTTTGCACATTTGCTAAAGCAAGCATGCTGTGAGCAATGTGATTTGTTAGCAAAGCTTCCTTCAAGGGTTCTGCTCTGCTCTCGTTCAGATCTATTCTCATGTTCTTTTAATGTGATTGTATTCTCTTCAGTTACATCTCTGACAAAGCCCAGACATCCTGAACAGTCTTCAATTCTCACACCATTAAAAGACTCCGAATCCTCTACATTCTCCTTTAGTGCTCCCTGAAAACTGTCTTCTGCGTGCTTAGGAACTAATGGAGGCAGGTCATGACCTGTTTCTAACAGTCTCTCTTCACTCTGACTAGAGCCAATTGATATTCTGGTTTCTTCCACAGAAGTAGCCTCAGTTTGTAACTCGGTGTTTGGTTGTTTGTTTAAACCTTCTAGATGTTTCTTTCTGCCTGCAACTGGGCCATCAAATTCACTCTGACATGCAAGACACGGATTTTCCATTGGATGAAAGGTCTTTTCTGTTTGGCTAGCGTATTGTATTTGAATATCCATGTTGTAGAGCAATGGACCTGTATCAAAGATTGAAGCACTACACTCAGAACAAGTAGCTGTGAGTGATGACAGTTCTGGCTTCTTTGGGCCGACAGAGGAGTTGCAAAATCCGTAACTCTGAACGCTTTTGTTTTTGTTCAAGTACCTGGCCAATAGCTTTTCATTGCTCTGACCGCTCTCAGGAGCCTTTGGAGAATCCACAGATCTCGTTTTGTCAAATTCCTCTGTCTGAAGAGCAGACACGCAGATCTGTTCTGTGCCATCTCTGTCACAAACAACTGCACCGTCTTTTGTTACTTCACAAAGATCAATTTGTTTCACAACATTCAAACTCTGTGGAAACTCATCTCTTAGCAAGGTAGTGACCGACTTCTCTTCAGCATCAGCTGAGCAAACCAAGTTTGTTGCTGTGGAAATGTCAATTATGTCACGCAGATCTACACCTCCGTTGCCCCGGTCATCTTCACAAGGAAGAGATCCGCACACCAAGGGGACGCGTGCTTCTGCCTGTTTACCATTACATCCAGCTGAAGCTTCTCCTTCCAAAATAGCATTTTCTTCCATCTTCTCATCAACCTCAACATTAAAGGAATGACTGTTCAGGGGAACATCATCTACACGCACACTCTCTGATGAAATACAGGAGGTACTGGCAGTGGTACACTGGCTTTTTATACTCTGATTATTACAATTCCATGTGTCACTATGTTCACTTGCTAAACCAGCCACCAGAGTCTCTCTATTTCCCACCAATAGCTTCATGTTTGTTTGGGAATTTCTGCTTGTTGTATTAGGGTTATCACAAGTCCTGGAACTTGCTGAAGACTTCAGTTTGTCTTCACGAAGCACATTTTCAGCAACTTGTTCTGCTGTTGTTCCAGAAGCACCAGTTAATTCTTCTCTAGATGGATTATCCCGAGGCCTGTCCCCCCTGGCAACTTCATTAACAGCACAAGGAAGACACTCATTACCATGAAGTTCTCTTGATTTTTGTGCGACAGGAGGTAGGGTTACATTTAACATTTGAATCGTATTAGTTACTTTGCCAGTGGACAAACTGTCATTACTGCTCAGTTCTGTAGCTTGACCTAAACTGCCAGCCACCCCTTCAGATATTGTATTTCTTTCCAATGTCTTCTCAAGTAGTTGTGCCTCTGGTGAATCTTTTGCTAGCTTGGAACTAAGATCCAGACAGCTGTGGCTACTGGGAGGAGAAATTTTACTGGAAGTATTAGAAAAGCATATGTCTGTCTGTCCAATTTCATGGGAAGCAAAGCTGCTCATTTTGATCAATAGCCTGTTTTCTTTTACATCATCCTCGCACAGATCACTGACAAAGGATTGCCTCTGGTCCTTTTTCAATGTATTGCCTTCTGATAGGACCATTTTAAATTGTCCTTTGGAGAACTCTTCAGGAGATGAAGCAACACAACTAAAAACTGAAGAATGACAATGCTCAGAATTAGCATCCTCTTGAGCTTCAGGCCATCTACGAACTTCAACATCACCTCCCACAGCAATTTTTCTCCAGACTTCAGCAGCCTCTTCCAATTCAGAGCTGTGTGATCTACCTATGCTAGCACTTACTCCCTTATGATCAATTCTAGCACTAGATAATCCTTTGCTCCTTGCCACTGAGGTCTGTTCTACTGGTATGGACGGGGAGGTCTGGGATTTTATAATTGCAGTTCCATGATCACGAATCTGACTTTCAGTGATTTTGGGAAGATGCTTTCTGGAGGTTTCACTGATCGTTCCATGGACTGCAGAACTATTGTTTTCTAGTGGCATATTTCTAAAGTCCAGATAATACGTGCTTTGCAGAACCGGACAGACAGCTTCCGAACTTTGTGTGGAGCGTACTCTACAGCTTTCTACTGATGCCAGTCTATGAGGTTCGTTACGTGTAGGTACAGGACCAGTACAGAAGTCATGAGCATTGTTTTCTTCACTCTGCTGATACATCTGGCAATTAGCAAATGATGTCTTGAGTTCAGTTACATAATTTTGTCTGGATAACTCTTCTCTAGTCTCCCTAACAGACACAACATTACACCCTGTTCTCAAGGGCATGGCTGTATGGGCTTTCAAACCATTATATTCATTTGTTTCTTGTGGAAGCTTTGTGCCCGATTCAATGTCCGTGACTTGTAAAGGCTCTAAAATATCTAACTCGCTGGTTTCTGGAACCCCAGCTCTGGCCATGACTGCATCTATGTCTGGGCATTCATTGCTCTCAGGCAGAAGACTTTTACTCACTGTGTCATTCCTGTAACCTGCTTTACTAAATATCCTAGTCCCATCAGCCTTCATACCTTGTACTTCTTCAGTGAGCTTTGGCAGAGTTTCAGCTGTCACCTGAACATCTGTTTGGTTTTCTTCTGCATAAAGAAATATAAAGCAAATCAGAACAAGCTACTCAATTTTGAAGACATTCAGCTTACCAAGTTCTTTTCAGTATTGCACACAATGTTGTGAACAGCTTTGGTTACCAAGATGTTTTTAAAAGTGAGACTTGATGCTTACACAAATCACAAAGAAGATGCTAAATAAAAACTTAACAGCATCTTCTGCTTTGGGGTAAATAAGTGACTGGTGTATAAAAGGTCTTCTGGAAGGCACACAAACTGTCAGGAGAAAAAAGGAGTAAGTTTTCATATTGTTTTAGCTATGCAGGGTTAATAGTTTCTACTGTCAAGCAATATAAATAAGCTACCCCACAATCACTCATGATCAACAAGAAGTAGCTTGTGAGGAAAGCAAGGGGTAGACACAGATGTACAACTGAAATATGCACCTGTGTTCTTCAGAGCTCCTGCTATTTCAGTGCAATAGGTTGTTGAAGACTTCATGTCATCTTGAGTTAAGTGTGGGTCCTCCTGAAACAAGACAGAACAGTGGAGACTGAGTGAATTTCCAAAACATTTAGCATGTTTCAGGGACTGTACCTGCAAAGCTACGGTAGTTCTGAATAAGCAGGCCACCAGAAACCTGGACACGTATCGGCTCTTGCAAAGAGGCACCACCTCATTCCTTTCTGGTCTGATCAACCACTATCATCTCACAATTAAACAATGATGCATCCAGAGAAGATTTGCATTTAGCAGCAATGAAGTCTGGTGACATAAGCAGCTACAATATAAAAGTGGCTTAAAATGCAAACTGTCACAAGTTTTGATCAGAAGAGCAATCCAATATTCAAGTCTGTCTCACATCCTCACACTGTGACTGCACATCTCTGGTAAGATGCTCAAGTTTTCTGGTCTTTGTTAGAACTTGCCTTGTCTCAAAACCACAAACCCAAGAATGGACAACCTGGGTCTAGAAAAGACAAGACTCCAACTACCTGCATTTTAAAACATGTGAAAATTCATCTTGGAAAACTGAAGTACTATGGAAAATATATTTATTTTCAAATTTGTCAAACAGACACCAAAATCCGGAGTTAGAAACACAAAGTCTTTTAGCGTTATGCAACGTCCAGTTAACTAGTCTAAAACACACACCAGTGCTCCCTATCCAGGGATGTACTGGCTGTACAATACTAGAGTAGGATTGATGGTTGGACTCAATGATCCCAGGGGTCTTTTCCAGTCTGAATTATTCTGATTCTATTCTATGATTCTATGTGTTCAGTTTTAACACTTCTTTTTCTCCCCTGTGTTTCTTTAGTATGTGTGAAGACTACTTAAAAAAAAGATCAACAAACTCCATAAAAATCTCTATTTTTATATAAGTGACTTTTCATCTTTAAATGGGGTATTCTTCAGGTTTTTCAGCAGCCTTTGCCGAGGATTAACAGTTTTCTCATCAGTGTTTGCTAGAGGGAAGGAGAAAGCCATAATGATTCTACGATTCTACAAAAAACACCAAACCCATGACCATGCTAGACACTTCAAAGAGGAAACTAACAGTGATGTCCTCTCTTAACTGCACAGAGGAATATTATAAATTAATAATCTATATTGTTTGATTAAAAACTGAAATACTAAACAGGAGTAGCATTGTAACACTGCTACCAGACTGAATAACTATTAGTCGTTAGTACCAGTAGGAGATGCTGTATCAAGAAAACATGAATATTGAGCAAGGAACTTTATAAGTTGTTCCTCTTCTCCTTCAGCAGTCAGTTTTGTTCCCCCTTCTGTTCCATATCACCCTCACACCATTCCAATAGAATTTAAGAAGGTGAAAAGCCTATTTTCAAAGACTGCTGGCCTACTGAAGTACAGTCTAATTTTTCGCTGGACCTATGATAACCCAAGTAACGACACACATGCCAGAAGGCACAAATAAGAAAACAAAAATCACATCTACAAAGTCCTCTGCCCAGTCACTCTAATCCTAAATCCAAAATTGGGACGAATTTTGGCATTTGCTTACTTGTTTTGACAAACTTTCCTCAGGAGCTGAAGCAGAAGATTCAGCACAATACTTCTCTGGACCTTGTGCCTCTTCATCTTCTTTCAGATAGCCATCACAAGAACAGTCTAGTTTCCTTAAGTTTTTTTTTTTGTTTTTTTCATTCTCTTCAAGGTCTCCAGCCTTCAGTAACTCATCATGAGGGGATTCTGCTGGCACATGAGAAATCACCTTGAGCACATCACCCAAGTCTTCTGTTGTCTGGAAAAGATTTTCACCTCCCAAAGTCCTACGATGCTCTGCTGCCTGACAGTCACTGGGTACTAGCACAGGCGTGGACACATCAGATTTTGCATCTAATCCAGCAGTAGGCTCTGATACAGCCATAAGTTCAGTGGAGATGCTCTCTGGCAGTCCAGTGTATAATTCCTCTATTACAGCAGACACAGAAGGCTCAAGGAGAGATTCCACCCCAGATAAGAGCATCAGGGCAGTTGAAGGTTGGTGGTCCTGAGCTTTTCAGTTCACCCTAAAAATAAAAGCAATTATAAATCACGGCACATAGAGGTATTCTCTAGATGAGATGGAAAAGTGTCATTTTTCAGGATTCAAACATCTATATTGCAGACAAATACTTTCAAATAGTTTTTTGAGAAAGGACTCAAGAAACCTTTCAACATCTAAGGAAACGCTTCAATACCAAAAGTAGAGACTACAGAGAAACGCATTCCCAAGCTCTTCCCTACCTTCATATGTCTCTCCCATTCGGATATACCTTCACTAAAGCATTGCTTGTTTTGAAGTTTCTAATCTCTGGAGAAAACCCTTAACGTTTCTTGTCTCCTGCCTGGAAGAAAGACTGCCCCAGGCCTCATCCCTCATACACTGCACTTCACAGCTTCTCTCCTGTAAGGACCAGATGTGCAGATAAAAGACACAGGACGTTAGAGGCTCAAAGGGACCTCGAAAGACTATCTAGTCCAACTGCCCTGTCAGAGCAGGGCCACCTATGTTAGGTCACACAGCATCGCATCCCCAGCAATGGCATCAGATCGTGTCCAGCCCAGAACCACACGCTGCTCCTTTCGCCCATCAGAGCACGGAGGAGTTCGGAGCCACGGGCTCAGCGCTGTCGGGGCAAGGAAAATCCCTGTGCGAAACGGCGACAACCCGACGGCACCGGCGGAGGGGGCAAGGCCGGCCTCGGCAGTGGCAGCAACTCCGTGGGTTGTAAACACGCGGGTCGAGCGTTGCTGTCCCCTTCTCCAGACAGAATCAGCCCAAGAGCTCCAGCCTGACGGGGACACGGGACAACAGTTCTGCTCAGGGGCCGGTCACCGGTTGGGCGGTACCAACTATTCCCGATACCGGTGCGCGGACTCAGGCTCGGGCCCGTCTCCCGCTTCCGAGGCAGAATCGCTGCTCCCACCCCGGGCAGCGGAAGCCCGGCCCCGGGGATCCTCACGGTCCCAAGACAGCACAGCGGAGGAACCCTCATTCGCGGTAACTGTGCAGCCGCAGCCGGTGTCGGCCCAGGCAGGGGCACTCGGCAGCCGCTAGCTGTCGCCCCGCGTCGCCAGGAGCGGCCCTGCCCCGCGGAGTTAGGCGGGAACCGCAGGCCCGCCCCGGAAACCGACCACGATCCCCAGCCCCAACTACCTACCCCTTCTCCCCTCCCCCAGCACAGCCCCCACAGAGCCCCGCGCTGCTCCCGTTACCTCAGCGGCAGCGGCCACCGGCCCCGCTCCTGCCCCCCC